>PVJI01001245.1:90946-192168 GCA_004026765.1 Micronycteris hirsuta
AAAAAAAAAAAAAAAAAAAAAAAAAAAAAAAAAAAAAAAAAAAAAAAAAAAAAAAAAAAAAAAAAAAAAAAAAAAAAAAAAAAAAAAAAAAAAAAAAAAAAAAAAAAAAAAAAAAAAAAAAAAAAATAGAGAAGCAAGTGACCTGAAGTAAAGAACCCAATTGCCAAACAACAATTCAGAAAGAAAAATTAAATTCTTAAAGTAGCAGTATCAGAGCAAAGGATACACATTTCTGAGTTATTTCAGAGTCGTGACTGATAGAACAGGGGTGAATGATATAAAGGAGAGAGAGTGTGAGAGTGGCCAGCCTTCAGGAGAGCCCCCAGGTGACCCCATGTCCTGGTACTCAGCCTTGTATAGTTCCCTCACACCGTGTATCACAGTTGGTCTGTGTGACCAATAGAATACAAAAGAATTAATGGTATGTCACTTCCAAGAAGAGGTTTGAAAAGATCTTCCCAGTTGGGAACAGTCTCTGTTGGGTCGTTTTCCACGGGGGAAGCCAGGCATAGGTCATGAGGAGCCCGGCGCCGAGGTCCACACGGGCAGGGACTGATCCAAAGGCCGCGGTGTCATGAATAACCCTGCCTGGACACAGATTTTCGGACTTCATTTGGGTTTCCAGACAAGTGACAGCCCTGTTAGCAGTTCTGCTGTTACTTCATGGCAGCCCTGAGGTAGCACCACACAAAACTAAAATATTCTTCACTGTTTTCAGCTGCCAAACTTAGAGGCCATCTGTTATTCGGGAGACAACAATTAAAAAGGGGAACAAAACGTGATGCACGGTTTTCTTTTTTGTGCAAATAGGATAATGGCACCACAAAAAAAAAAGAAGCATTTTACAAACGAGAGTGAACAAAAATAAATAAATAAAAGAGGAAAAACTCACGGACCTAGACAACAGTGTGGTAATTACCTGGGTTGTGAGCACGTGGAGGAGGGTATGGGGGGTAAATGGTGATGGATGGAGACTTGACTTGAGGTGATGAACACAAAATACAGTGTAGAAATGATGTGCTGTGTAATTGTGTACCTCAAACCTGTATAATTTTATTAGCCAGTGTCACCTCAATAGAATTAATAAAAAGAGGAAAGAAAGAGGAGAGAGAGAGAGAAGAGAGAGAGAGAAAGGAAGAAAGAAGAAAGAAAGAAAGAGAGAGAGAGAGAGAGAGAGAGAGAGAGAGAAAGAAAGAAAGAGAAAGAAAGAAAGACGAAAGAAAGAAAGAAAGAAAGAAAGAAAGAAAGAAAGAAAGAAAGAAAGAAAGAAAGAAAGAAAGAAAGAAAGAAAGAAAGAAAGAAAGAAAGAAAGAAAGAAAGAAAAGACACAAATCAGAGCAGATGAACAATGGCCTAGGGGATAAACTAAGTTGTTAGCTAAGAGCTACACTAACGACATATTGTCAGTTAGTAATATGTCAATTGATGAGAGCTCTAAAGAATGATCTCAACTGGAGATAATGATTGGCCTAGTTGATAAGCAAAAAATATGGTTGAGAAACAAATGAACTTTTCTTTAATTAGGTAGTTTCATAGCAGCACAGCAACACAGTTGTTATTGAATATATTTTAAAGGAGAAAAATTTATGACCTCTCCCAATTATATGCTGACAATGTCTAAACTCATTGGGTCTACTTTCCTAGCATTATTTGCAGTTAATAATTTATATGTACCCAATTAATAATTTATCAAATCTGTATGGCTATTATCACAGTTTCTGACCTAAATTCTCTACCTCAGTGTTTTTCTTTATTAGATCTCCTGCTAACAATCAAGTTTACCAATCAAAATTCTTTCTACTCTATATCCCCAATTCAGCTGCCATGTTTTTTGTCAAAACCTCCCTCAATCTATCCAAGAGAGTGCGTTGTCCTTCCTTCGAACTCTGGAGCACAATGAATGCTATTGTTAAATTATGTATTACATTTGGATTTATATCAGAGGTACTTGTGTACTTCTGTAATTAGACTTTAGGGGTTATGGACTGTGTTTACTTATTTTAATATCCTACAGAATTCAAGGGTGTCCTACACATTGTAGATCTTAGTCTCCAAATGAATAAATTCATGACATGTCTCAGCTTCAGAAACATACCAACCACAAAGCAGTGGGTTATTTCAGTAATAGAATTTTACTTTGGAGAGGCTGTATCATGCAGTTACTATATCTTCTTGATTCTAAAAATTACATTTAAACAGATTTAACTTTTCCATTTTCTTAAATTTTATTGAGGTGACATTGGTTACTAAAATTATATAGGTTTCAAGTGTCTGATTCTACAATGCATCATCTGTATTTTGCATTGTGTTCACCACCCAAAGTCAAACCTCCTTCCATCACCTTACATTTGGCCCCCCTTTCCGTTTACTACCTCCCTCCAACTCCCTAGATCATTTTTACTGTTGATATCAAAGAAACTCAGAAGTTACTAGTCAAAGGAGTACCTCTGATGCCTTTATTATTGTCAACATATGTGAAAAATATTCTACTGGTTGTTCATGATTTTCAAACCTCATGATTTGAGTTGTTTATCTGGGCAACACCCTAAACTAAGAATGTTCACTAAAATGTGGGACCTACATGTTAATTAAGTATTCTGAAAAATGTCACTCTGTATTTCCACTCTGGGAAAAATATTACCATATATATGTATGATTGGTTGACGCATTCCGCACAATATAATTTCTAAAATTGCAAAATTTCTTACAATATAGCATGGCAATTTTAAATAGTGGTTAGGCTGATATGACCAATTTATAAATCTTAAAGGATTACTCTTTAGGTACAAACTATCAATCAATAGCTTCTGACTCACTTTCAAAAAATTGTTTAAATCACAGTATTATGTAACATCTGTCACAGATTAAATAGGAAATTCAGATAGAACACCAATGATCCTCACTATGCTACAAAAGTGTACCATCAAGCCTAATAGAGCCCATAGAATCCGTTCACGTGTCCATTGCTATATTGCACAAACCCAGGGAATACTTTTCACATTATATACAGCTCAAATGATGTATTTGAAGGTGGACAATGAAAGTGCTTTGCTCATGAGCCCAGTTTAGAACACAATGTTTTATTTTGACGTTATGCCATCTCTCTGATCTGAATAATTAAGAAAAATATGCTAGAATCTGAACATGAAGAATGTGTAACTCAACCATAATTCTATTCCTATCATCACTAAGAAAGTAATTTTATATTGAAGTACATGCTCTCGGTAGTACAGATTCCTGTGTATTAAATTTGTGCACATTCTGTTTAAAATTTCAATCTATCCCATCTCCATTTGTTATCATATGAATGGCTGAACCAAAATAACAAAATATTAGAGGGAGAATATATAGTACTCTTAATCCAAGGAAGAATATTCTGCCAATTTAAATTACTATTATATCTACTTATTTAAGTCAAGGTCATTACAGAGTCTACAGCTTTCATTTTAGGAGCAATGCCCATTAAAGGATTGGCTTATTACATTTCTTTGATTCCTTTTTAAAGACACGCAGGTAAATACAGAGCATAAAAATAGCAAGGCAATTTGAATGCGTATAACTACATAGATTTGGGAAATGGAGATTTTTCGCTCTTTGTCCCATTTTTATTTCATGCATAAATGTGTGTGTGAGAGAGAGACATAGAGAGAGAGAGAAATTGAGAAAGAGAGAGACAGAATGTCACGAACAATCGGAGAGGGCACATGCTCTCTTAGCAAAAGTGAATTAGGTGCATTCATCGATTTGAAAGAAAATAGCTACTGAATTAGTCAAGACCCAGGCCCTTTATTCTTTTATGAATGTAAAAAATAAAATCCTTATTTTTCCTTAATGATAAATGTCCTTATTTTTTATTATAGTGTAGTTTAGAAAGTATGGGTAATTTCCTAGTACGTTGAAGTTTTAACCTTTTTTTGTTGTTGTTTTGAGTCTTATGTACAATTAGAGTATGAAGTTAATGTATTTGACAATACTTATCTTAACGATGACTTGAGATTTGTGATGTTCCACCTTTTCAGAAGTGTTGAATCGGTTCACTTTATCTGTTGTTATGCTAACTGTACTGTGAGCCTTTAATAAAAAGCTATTATTATTTATTCCAATTTTTTATATTTGTCTTTAGTGATTCTGTAATTAATCCATGTGCACTAATTGAATTTGCTATGCTTTTTTCCCTACCTGTGATATTTTGAGCTTCTTTTCTTCCCTTTTGAATTTTTCTGTAAAAACCATATCATTATTCATCTTTATTGTCGTACCCAATATTCTCTGATTTCATATAAAGCATTTTTGTAGATGTTTTTATAACATTTTCTTAGAAGCATTATTTAATATTAATTTTAATTGCTTAAAATTCTTCTGGACAATTAAAGTTTTATTTATTAATCATCACTTCGTGAAGGTTTATTCTTCAATGGAAAATTGAGTGCAATTGGATTATGATCTGATAAATGTATTGTAAGAATATTGCATTTTTCTGTTTTGAAGATTCTCCCTTGGGCAGTAAATAATAATGAATTCCAGTGTGTCACTTATTTATTATAAGGGATATGTAAAGCCTTTTTCATTAAGATGGGTTCAATCCTCATGGTTCCAGTTGCAATATAAAATTATATTTTAGTTGTTTATAAGTTGATGTGTGTTCCATTAGAGTATATCAATCTTCATAAATGACTAATGCACAAAAACAAATTTAAATTTGCAATGTCACTATTGCAATTTTATATTCTTTAAAAAAATCCGAACATGTAATCACTATCCTGTTTCACTTGATAAGTGGTCCAAGTCAGAATAAACATTCTAATGATTTCATATTAAAATATATGCCGGAGTCATTACTCACAAGTGAATATATTTTTATTCTGATAAATGCCTGGGTTTCTCAGAATGACTGAAAGCAGTAAAAAAAAAAAATGCTTACTGAATTGAAGCAACACAAATTCTCATTAACAACCTCTAGTTATAAATTAGTATCTCAGGAATAAGATATTTGTATAAGGCCAGAACAAGGAATGCAATGTAGGATCTCACACAGACTAATAATATGGTGTCTCTTCTGAAATATTTGTCCAATCTATATTTAAATGAGAGGCTGAGTATTATATGAGGAGAAAGCAAAGAAGAAGGTCTACTGGTGGAAGAAAATTTTCTTTCATAGGTCAGCCTTGCTATGGACTGAATTGTGTTGCAACCCCTTTACCCCTGACCCCAGCTCATATGTTGAACCTTTAACCCCCAATGTGATTATATTTGGAGATGGGGCTTCCAAGGATGCAATTAAGCCTCAATGAGGATATAAGGGTGACACCCTGATCTGGTAGGATTTGTATCATTTTAAAAAGAGAAGCCAGCACTCCTCCCGACCCTTCCCACTCTGCTGTGTGGGGACACTGTCTCGTCAGCTACAGGCTCCCTGAAGAGAGCTCTCCCAGAAATGTGAAAAATGCGTTTCTGTCATTTAAGTCACCCAATGTACAAGATCCGTCCAGAAGGTATCCAGCCATGTAATATGAAAAACAGAGACATTTAATAAAGAAGATACAAGAAACATTGTACACGGTACAATGACACCTCAGTCCCCTTCAAAGTAGGCACCTTAGGACCTCACACAGTTCAATCGCCGTGAGCTGCCTTCACATTTTCCTGAATCTCATCAATGGTCTAAAATCTATTCCTTTTCAAAGGTAATTTTAGTTTTGGGAAAAGCCAGAAGTCACAGGGTGAAAAACCTGGGCTGTAGTGGGACCGAGTCATCTGGGTGATTTGAAGTTTTGCCAAAAAAACTCTGTATAAGACGTGATGCATGAGTGGGTGTGTTGTTGTGATGAAGCTGCCAATCACCAGTTGCCCATACCTATGGCCTTCGGAGTTATCGGAATAGTTTCTGTGGAGGAATGTTCAAGTGTAGTGCAAAAGTTGATGCAGATTTATTGTTCTACTCACTCAGTCATTTTGAATACGATGGCCACACAGTACTCATGCTCACTCAATAACAACTACTGGCCCCATAATGATCTGACTCTTATCTTTCTTCACATAAAACTATCAATTCCCTTCAGCTCAAAACAGTGTTTTATTCATTTTAATACCCTCAGAAATTAACACTTCCTGGTACATTTTAGGAAATCAGCTATTTGCAGAATTTACAAATGCATTAATGTGTTATAAACTTTGCATACAAATATTTTATCTTTACAACTCAATACATTGTTATTATGTTAGAAATGAAAAAGATAGTGAAATTAAGGAAATATATAAAGTCGAAATAATCTTTTATAAAAGCACGGATATTCACAACTTACAAAAAGGGATGTGAGAAAGAATACAACACATGGAAGGCGCCTGGCCATGTGATGCCCAAAGACCTCCACAGGAACTCGTCCCCATCCTTAAACATGCAGTAAAGTTAGCCTGAGTTCAAATCATAGACGTGGCAGTAGAGATCATTGTATTAATCTTATTAAAGTATTTGTAAATTAAATATAAAAATGAAGGTAAAGTCCTTAACCTAGGGACTAAATTAAACATAATAAATATACTACCTCCATTTTTATTTCTTTAAAATTACAATTACTGCCTTGTAAACCACACTCAGAATGGAAAGTAATACTATTTTACAGTCTAAATTATTTCTGTTAAAAATAGGCTAGATTGAGTAAAAGCCTCAATTTCACTGATTTTCCCCCCAACTATTGAACATAATCACTGAACAATTCTAGGATGGCTCTGGGTAGTTGAAATGACTAATTCATAAGTTCTTGAGAAGATGGGATATGCATTGCCAATTTATGTAGTTCTTTAAAACTTAAAAGCTCCACATCCAGGAGTTCAGTTGCACTGATGGAGATAACTGTATTTTTAAATAAAACTAAATTCTTGATATTTTTATTCATAGAATAATGAGACATTTAAAGCACCTTGTGTAACTCAAAGTTCTACCTCACTGCATTCTTGCCTTAAATTCCCTCAACTGCATGTGTTAATAGTACTAGATTTTTTCAAGATATACAATTTTCAAACATAAAGAAAAAAAATTTAAAAATTATACAGTGAGCACAAATACACCATTACTTATATTTTTCAATTATCAGTTTGTAATAGACGCTTTGTGGTATGTTTATTCTACCCATTCCTCCTTTTCTTCAATGGGTTATTTGGTTATTTTTTATATATATTTTATTTATTTATTTTTAGAGGGAAGGGACGGGAGGGAGGGAGAGAAACAGCAATGTGTGGTTGTGTCTTGTGTGTCCCCTACTGGGGACCCGGCCCACAACCCAGGCATGTGCCCTGACTGGGAATCGAACCAACAAGCCTTTGGTTCGCAGCCCACGCTCAACCCACTGAGCTACACCAGCCAGGGATATTTTGGTTATTTTTTAGTCGTTTTTCATTGTTACTCTATTAGAGTTGTCTCAATTTTTCCCACTTTTGCCATTCTGCTCCCATCCCACTCCCACTCCCAGTCAATTCCCACACTGTTGTCCATGTCCATGGGTCACTCATACATGTTCTTTGACTAGTACCTTCCCCCTTTTTCCCCCTCTGTCCCCCTCTCCCCACCCTCTGGTCACTTTCAGTCTGTTCCATGTTTCCGTGCCTGTGGTTCTATTTTGCTCATTAGTTTACTGCTCATTAGATTCCTCTTACAGGTGAGATCATATGGTACTTGTCTTTCACTGACTGGCTTATTTCATGTAGCATTAAGAGTCTCCAGTTCCATCCATGCTGTCACAAAAGGTAAGAGTTTGTTTTCTTTTTCTTTCTGCTGTATAGTATTCCATTGTGTAAACGTACCACAATTTTGATCTACTCATTTACTCATGGGCACTTAGGCTGTTCCCAACACTTGGCTATTGTAAATAGTGCTGCTATGAACATTGGGGTACATAGGATCTTTTGAATTGGTGACCTGGGATTCTTAGGATATACTCCTAGCAGCGAAATCACTGTGTCGGAAGGCAGTTCTATGTTTAGTTTTTGGAGAAAAGTCCATACTGTTTTCCACAGTGGCTTCACCAGTCTGCATTTCTCCCAACAGTGCACTAGTATTCGCTTTTTTCCGCATCCCAGCTATACTTTCAGGGATCATTTCTATAGTTCATTCCTTGTTGGTTTTTAAAGTAACAAACAAAGTGTAGTACAATAAGCTTGTAAGAATGCATATCATGAACCAGAGAATATGACTTCTTGTTGAACTCTTCACATTTTGTGATTATCACTACATAATGAAACATTATCTCTGTTTTCCAACTGTTTCAAACTTTTTCCTTACACAGGTCTCTGCTGGAACTATACTTGTCTCTCTGCCTGGAAAACTCGCATTTTTCACTCTTCTTTAGCTGTAAAATTACTACTTTTCCTCCAAATATCGTTTTAACTTAATTGTTTTAGACATTTTCTTTATATTCTAAGTCTATATTATTAGGTGTAGCTGATTCTTTTTTCTCAAAGCAACTGGTTATTTTCAATGATGTATTTGTTACTTGTTATTTATTTGCTCCATGTAGGATTCCCTCAGAAAACTATAAGCTTAATATTTTCCATTTATACTAGGCACCTAGCACAGTGGTTAGCACATTGTTCCTAAAATATATCAGTCAGATAAATATATGAAAAATTATAAAAATTGTAAAAAACAAAAATATAAATGCAGTGAAGTGTTATGTGAACGTGGAAAGATCATGCTATTGCTGAGCAGAAAACCTGTTTCCCTCATTTTTTTTAGATATATACAAAGTCTGGCACAAATAATGCCCCTTTTTATTACATAAAAATCTTTTAGTTCAAAATCATAAGCATGTAACTTTGTAACACAACAATATCACACTCATGCACACCCTATGACATTTTAGGTGAAATGTTCAAATTTCTGTCCATCTTATGTGAGACATTCATGTCTCCTACCAACCACACTGAATGGCCTTACTTCTGCTGGACCCTGTATATGCTGTGTGTGTGTGTGTGTGTATACACACGCATATATACATATACACACGCACAACCTGAATGAGTCCCAGTTTTGTTTGTCTGTTTACCTTTTTATGACAGGGCATTGACTCGTCTCCGTTCATTTCATGTCTCCCAGCTTCTTCTCACAGTTCCTGAAAATGTATCTCTAAACGTGTTTCTGAATCTATATGCAGTCACCGAGGAGCCCAATAACAAGGCAAGGAAAATAATCACACCCTGAAAAAAAACGGAAAACACTTTTTGTGAGTTGCATAACTTGTCAAGCGAGTCTACTCCAAAAGATTCCCAGCAGTCTTAATGTCTAAAAAAATATTACCTGCTTTTGGAAAATAAGATGTAAAATGCTGGGTCAACGCTGACATGATATTTTCATCATCTTCCAGGTATTACTTTCAATAAATATATAAAAGAACATGGAAGCCTAATCCAAACCCCCTACCATATAACCAGAGATCATGGCCTCTGGTACTAATGGCAGACTGGAGTCTGCTGGAATGGTGCTTTCCAATCTTTCCAAACAACTTTCATTAATTGAAATGCCAGGGGTATAAGAAGGATAAACACTGGGGGAAATGAAAGACTATATTCCTTGAATATTCATAATACAGATTAGCATTTTACAAACTTTAGAAATTCTATCATTAAGGAACACTGTCAATTTAACATTTTCCAAACTCTTTTGACTGAGTACTTCCCTGTCATGTTTCTTAGTAATAATTTTTAATAGACCACAATGTTACCTCATGTTAATAGTGCATAATTCCATAAGTTTTGATCCATTTATGGGCAGCATATTGATCTTAGAATAATGATACATTTATGTAATCATGAAAAGACCTAAAGTCGTTTTTTAAAAAAGCATGCTCCCTGTCTGACGCCAATGGACTTGCCAGGGTTTGAGTTTTTCGGCACACTGGTGGAAGCTGCCACCATGACTCAGGTGTTAATACTCTGGTGGTTTGGCAGAAATGCTGTGTCTCAGGCCTATATTGTCCTCCTCCCCACCGGTTTCATTTGCATTGCCACCTTATAGTGAGTTTATATTGTAAAACAACTCTATCACTTGGAAATTAATAATAAGGAAGATCTTGTTTCTGATAGGAAAAATACCCCATTTACAAATACTACAATTCAAATTCCTCAGAGCATATGACCTTTGCTATCATTAAGATGGATTATTCCAGGACTATATTTTTTCATCGTTTACCAGAATGCCATTCTTCCTTTCACTGTCCAAAATATATGTGATATTTTAGAACATATAGTTATAAATACTAAAAAGTCCCTGGATTATCATTATATGAGATAAAGTCAATGGTTTTATTTAATCTTACTTAGATTTTTTGTTATAGGTAATATTTTCTGAAAATTATAGGACAAATTTATCAAGTGGATATTACTAATTTATTAGGAAATGTCTCAAAATTGAAACAATTTTAAGAGAGCTATGTAAACATTGACTAATAAAGCAATGCACGATGCATTTAGAGCCTTTTGTTGGGTAGTGTCATGGCAAGGTGTTGGAACAATGATGGTTTTAAATAAAATATAAATAATTCTAAAACTGTCATTATCAAAAATTGCCACTGTTATTTCACACCATTCCCACCTCAATTTTACATAGCTTGTCAAAAGTTTCCATTTAAGTTAAAATTAATTGTATTTTAATTGAAGAACTTTAAAGGAGTTAAGATAAACTCACCCTTTTATGTAAAAGCTCAAATTATACTTTTTTATTCATATGATATTTTCATTTTTTATCTTAGCATAAAAATCTTGTTTAAATAATGAATACATTAGAAGGTGATATAACACAAGAGTTGGGTTCTCGTGCTACCGGAGAAATGTTAGCTAACTTAGTACTGACAAATCTATAAATTGGCTTCATCCCAAAATTTCCCTGAAGCTATACACATTTTTGATAAATAAATAAAAAAATTAGAAAACAAGAACTTAGGACGTTCCCTCAGCTGATTCAGAGAGGCCAAAATCTTTCTAAAGGGAGCCAGACATAATCAAATGATGGTGGATTCCCTGTTTTATATTTGAAAACAGATATTGGAAGTTTCTGTCATACACCAGTTAGTAGAATTTTGAAGATGATACTCTCCTTTTATTTCTCAATTATACCATTTTATTTCCAATAATAGAAGCCCAAATCACCCTCTAAAAAAATTGAAAGAAATTTAAAACATATTTTTGAAGTTATTGGGGAGCATACAAGAAAATATTAATGGCACACTGAAAGTATGTCTTAAGAAAGGTAGCAACTAAAGTTTAATTGATCTTGGTTGCTGATATCGGATTGAGGTTATCTCTGATTCCAGGTATCTATGTGTAACAAATACATGTCCTCTCTGGGAAGATATTATGTTAGCCAGCAGCTTGTTTTTAATCAAAATTTTACATTTATAAAAGCAAACAAAGAAACAACAAAAATTCACTCAATAACATGAAAAGTCAAGACAATATAAATGAATAATAAAAGAAGCAAAATCAACAGAAACAGATACACAGGAGTCTTGCCAGTAACTAATCAATTTTATTGGTCTTCGAAATAATGAACATTGAATTATGTTCCTTTTAATATTAGTTTGGCTTTTTATTTTATTGTTCTTTGTTTCTTAACTATCTTATCCTAAATTTTTGTGTTTAATTTACCATATTCTAATTCTATAGTCCACAGAAATATTAAAAATATCAGGCACAGACTTTAAAATAACCGAAAATTCTAAAAAAGAAGTAGTGGTTTTTAGAGCTAAAATTTAATACCCCCTTAATTCAGAATTCAAGGTATGACCTAGCTATAAATTAGACAAAACTGAAGAATTACTGAACTGGAAAGTAAACAAAATTTTTTTAAAAAAAGGAAATTTAGGAAGAAAGTGTAAGAGACAGACAAAATATATAAAAAAAAAGAGAAGATTTAACAAAATTATATTTGAAGTCCCACAGAGAATGGAAACATGGAATGAAAGCAATTTTCACATTGATAAGACTTGGAACTTTAAACATGACAAACACATTGAACTGTACATTTAGGAAGTCTTAGGAATTCTTTTAAAAATGAGGAAAATTCTTACTAAGCATACCTTAGTAAAAATGTTTAAAGCCAAATATAGTCACGTACCACCTAGTGATGCAGATAGTTTCTCAGACATGCATCCATAGACCATTTTCTCACTGTGCGAACATCATAGAGTGCACTTAAACAACCAGGATAGACTAGCCTACTACACACCGAGCCTCCATTGTAGAGGCCGTTGTTCCTGGGCTGCAAGCCTACACGGTATGTGCTGTATAAAACAACACAAGAGGAAGTAGTGCAATCAAGAGATGCCATAAACAAGTGTATTTTTAGCATACTAAAAGAACATAGATAGCTACTGCACTGGATGCTTACATTCAGCTAACATATTCATCGGGAAAGAAAATGAAATAACAGCAACATCAGGGGGGAAAAAAGAAAAATACTAAAAGAATTCATTACTTTTAGATTAGAACAAAATAAAATTAAAATGGAGGTTCTGTTGGCAAGGGTAAAATGATCGCAGATGGAAAATAAATCTAAATGAATACTAAATGTAAATTTAATAATTTTTGTCTACTAGTTTTTGAATTGATATACAAAACCAAAATACTATATAATTTGGGAGGTAGCATAAATGTAGTTATCATCTACATAATAACCACGTGCTAGTCAATCAAGAAAGTCTCAACAAATAGCAAACGATGGAATCATACAACTGGCTTTCTCTCATTACAACGCATTAAAATAGAAATCAATAAAAAAGTGTAGCTCATTCTCATAGGTTTACAAATGAAATAAACAAATAAATAACTTACAGGTCTAAAAACATATAATCATCCTATCACAAACTTTAGAAAGCATTCTAAATTAAAGACAAAGAAATTTTAAAAAGGAAATAAAAAATATATAATGTTAAAAGGAAGAGCTTAACACAGAGTCGGTTCTTTAAAAATCCGAATATAATTAATTAACTGCTAGAAAAAGTAATCCCTAAAAGTAAGAGATGACAAAACTAATTAATATTATAAGTAAAAAGGGAACATGATTTATCTTTCAGAGGTTTATGAGGATAATAAAGATATCATAAACAATTTCATTCCCATAATTTTGATAAGTAAAGTAGACAAATTCTTTAAACAATAAAAACACCTAAATCAATACAAGAAAGCCTGAGTTTTCTTTTTAGTATGGATAAACTGAATTTTTTTAAATTACTTTTTTGTTATTCAGTTACAGTTGTCTGCATTTTCTCCCCTCCCCTCCTCCCTGCCCCACCCAAACCCACCTCCGTCCCTTGCTTCCACCCTCCCCCTTGGTTTTGTCCATGTGTCCTTTATAGTAGTTCCTGAAAACCCTTATGAAAAACTTAATCTTTAATTAAAATATTTTCATTACAAAAAATCCTGGCCTAGATGGCTGCCTACACCAGTGAATTCCACTGAGAGTTAAGGAAGAAATTTTTACTGTTTGGGACTAAAGGAAAAAGGAATATATTCCTAAACTTATTTTGTGAGCCAAATATAACCATGACATCAAAAACTTAACAAGAATATTAGGAGAATAAAAAATTGTAGGTTTTCCACATTTGAACATAGGTGCAAAAACCCTTTAAAAAGTCGTATAATTAATTAATTTGGATAACATGTCACAGACAAGCTGAATCTTTTCCAGTAATTTGAAATAGATACTATGTTCAAACATAATTGAGGTGAAAAGGCTTTTGCTTATTTGACTCTATTCAGAAAATTTATAAAATAAATGTTAACACCTATTCAAAATAAAAGACTTTTAGCAAATATCCCTCAAAGGATGGTATAAGGGAACTTTCTTCTCTTCAAAATTATAAAGAGGGTAATAAAAATTATAGCAAGTTTATATTTATTTTAAACTAGTGAAAACTTTTCCTTAGAGAACAGAAAATGGTCAAAATGTCTGCTACCATCTTATGAACTATCTTGTTTTATAAGGAATATACGTACAAGCCATTGTATCAGATTACATGTGTAATGTTTCAATGTACCATTTAGTATGAAGTATGAAAAACTGATAGCAAAGACAGTTGTTACACAACTAACTTCTTAGAACAACATTGTTCACACTTAGATTAAGGACAATTTATGAGAAGATTTCAATCTTTCTTGTTATTGGTGAGTCATTGGTTAATTTCTTATGTTGTCAATTTCTGAATTTTATTATATTGGGTTGGACAAAATGTTCATTTGTTTTTCCATATGATGGCTCTAATAGTGATTAGATGTCTTTAACTTCATTCAACACAATTTTGTTAGATCGTATTGTGTCAGCTATCACATCAATGAGCATTAAAAAAACACAAACATCGGTGAATTTTGGTGCAGACATTTTAATACTGAAAGGTAAAAATCCAATTGAAATGCAAAAGATAAATAAATAAAAAGACTTATGCAGTGTATGGAGAAGGTGCTGTGATTAACTGAATGTGTCAGAAGTGGTTTGTGAAGTTTCTTGGTACTATTGACATTTTGGCCAAATCTTTGCTGTGGGCCTGTCGTATGCTTGCAAGATGTTTAGCAGTGCCCCTGGCCTCTACCCACTAGACGCCAAATTAATAAAGTTATTGGTGAAACTGAAAACTGTGTCTTTTATTTTAGGGAAAAACTTAGCGGACTTTACGTCCAACCCAGTATATTAAGTATGCATGCATTATCAAATTAACTGATAAAATATTTAGAATTTTCTCCTAGTTTTGCATAAAATAATGCAACTTAAAGGATATTTAATTGCCCAAAAAGACATCATCTTGCCAACTAACACATAGAAAATTTCCTTTTATAACATAACACGGAGTTTGTCTTTACCCATATTTCTTGTTTGGGCCTTCACAGTTATGCTTATTCAATCAACAAATGCTAATTAAATATATCCAGAATCCTGTTTTTTTTCCCTGGAAAAGACTACATCTTAGTAGAAAATGTGTAAAAACACAAATAGCAGTAACAGATAAAAGAAAATGAGAAATGTCACTAGAAGGGAACGGAGAAAGAAAGGTGTTTAGAAAAATTAAAAATGTTCTCTGATAAAGGGATGAGTGGGGTTCGTTAAAGACTCCATGTTTAGATCTATTTAATATCTTATTTATAATTTTTGTCCTCTTCAGAAGAAGTGAGAACAAGATGGTCTTAATGAACTATTCTTATAAATTCATAGCATGTCTTCTCTTTTATCTAGTCAAATACTTTACTTTCTCTCAGATAGAGATGTGTGCCACTAGATACAATGTGTTTCAGAAAGTTTATATATAAAATGTGGATTCATTGCATTACAGCTTAGGATTTCACCATGTTCTCAGCGTGTTAGGATTCTTTGCTCCCTCCTCTGAGACCATTATCAGTAGGTGAGAAGGACGGACCTGTTGGCAGGGCTCCAGCTGGTCGCTTCCCACAACTGACCTACGCAACTTCCACCTCTTCAACATACCCAGTCGTCTTCATAAGATTTCACTTTCATTTGCACAAAGGTCTCCAGTCAAAAAGAAAAAAAAGGAAAAGAAAAGACAGCCACATCTCCATTTATTTTCTACTTAAAGGAGATGTAATGATATCTTAGTTATGCAGGAAACGGGCACCTTGTGCTCATCTTGCTTTTTCTATCTCATCTGCCAGCTCTGCTTGAATCCCAGAGCTTGAAGTCCTGCTTTACCTTCCCAATATCACCGAAGTATCTGTTGATAGTCTCTCAGTCCCAGCACATCTATCGTCATTTATTTATTCATTCAAGAAAAAGTTGTTTATTCCTGCTGTGTTTCAGGTATACATAATACATAGATGGGGGAGAAAGAAAACTTTTCACTTTCTCCTTGTTTTTATGTTTTATTGTTTTTAATCAAATAAAAGTAAAAAAAATATTTATTATTAATAGTTTATTTCTGTTGTATTTTTCCATTACTATTGATCCTCCGTAGCCTCTTCTGCCTCCCCCAAACCCCTCCCCTCCTCAATCACCACACTGTTAACCATGCCCATGAGTCCTTTCTCGTTTTTGCTGGATTCCCCCACTCCCCAGACCCCCTGCCCGGAGCTGTCAGCCGACTCTCTATGAGTGTCTCTATTTTGCTTGTTAGTCCGGTTTGTTCATTAGATTCTATATATGAGTGAGATCATATAGTATTTGTCTTTCCGTGACTGGCTTATTTCACTTAGCATGTTCTCCAGGTCCATCCATACTGTTGCAAAGGGTAAAATTTTCTTCTTTTTACAGCCAAGTAGTTTCCTGTTGTGTAAATGTACCTTAGTTGTTTTATCCACTCATCTACTGATGGATACTTGGGCTGTTTCCAAATCGTGGCTACTGTAAATAACACTGCAATAAACATAGGAATGCTTACATTCTTCACAGAACTGGACAAATAATTCAGAAATTTATATGAAACCACAAAAGGCCCTGAATAGCAATAGCAATCTTGAGAAAAAAGAACAAAGTAAGGAATCACACTATCTAATATCAAACTATACTATAAGGCCATAGTAATCAAAATTGCATGGCACTGTCATAAAATCAGACACATAGATCAATGGACCAGAATAGAGAGCCCAGAAATACACCCACACCTTCACAGTCAATATTTAACAGGGAAGCAAGCACATACATTGGAATAAAGATAGTCTATTCAATGAATGATGTTGGGAAAATTGGACAGATATGTGCACCAAAATGAAACTAAACCACCTTCTTACACCACACACAAGAATAAATTCAAAATGAATCAAAGACTTAAATGTTAGATTCAAAACCATAAAAATCCTAAAAGCGAACATAGGCAGTAAAATCTCAGCCATTGCTTATAGAAATATTTTTGATATATTTCCTCAGGCAAGGGAAACAAAAGAAAAAATAAACAAATGGAACTACATCAAACAAAAAAGTTTTTCCACAGCAAAGGAAACGACCAGCAAGTTGGAAAGACAGCCCACTGAATGGGAGAACACATTTGCTGATACATCTATTAAGGGGTAAAATATTTCCCTGTTTTTAAACATTTGTTTTTACCCCGAAACTTTGATTTTTGCCTCCAGCCACACCTGGTTATTGACTCTCTACATCATTTTTCTTGCTTTATTATTTCTGGTTTTGTTTTCTGTCTTTTACTTCAACCCTCTCACTTACTGCCTGGAATTTCTCACTCTCCCCTTTCTCAAGGTGGTTCAACTAGTAGAGGTTTACACGGACTCCCTTATAGCAATGTTTCTGCCCCGCCCACTACTGCATTTTTTTTTTTTTTTTTTTTTGAAAAACTTGTCAAGACTCTCTGGATGAACTTCTCATTTTCCTTTATTTCTTTGACCTATTTCAATCAGATGTCAGTAAGTCGCTTTGGTCAAATTTGGCAATTCCATCTTAACGAACACAGAAGTTAATAATTTCTGATGTTAGTTAATCTCTTTGCAGCATTTTCCCTGTTTATCTCTCCTTTTGCTTGAGAAGCCTTCTTTAATTTCTCTTGAGGGAAGTGCAATTTTCAAGTGATTTCTTACCTTGTTATCCACCTTTGGTGCCCCATGCGGATGGACATTCCTCAACATCGCACTGGTGTCGTATAGCAGCACTCAGTCCTATGTTTATTCCATGTTTTACGTGCACGACAGTTTTTAGTGGTCTCCTCCTGTCCCACGGATTTCATACCATCTCTCCGCTGGTTACTCACAAATTTACATCCCTGGCTGGGGCATTTCCAGTGTGAAACGGACTGATACATACATAGAACTATCTGCTGGATATCTCATAAATGGCATGTCTCAAATCAGCAGGTTTAAGATAAAACTTTTCACTCTCTCATCCATACCACACAAGCATAAAAGTACGTACCCACTGGCATACACACACACAAACACTAATCTTTTTAAGCAAGGTTTGTACCAGAGTATGTGGTATTTATTCACCCAGTTCTCAAACTAAGACCTATCATCTTGAATTCTCTTTTTTCATTGTGGTCTCTTCTGAGTTACCTTTAAATAACCTCTCTCTTCATTTTTTGTCTCACTCTACTCACTGATTTTTATTCATCATTATAACATATCATTATCTAAAATATTACATATTTAATAGTTTACTTATTTATTTGCTACCTCTACTACCATATTATAAACATGAGGGCAGGGATATGTTTTTACTTTGTTAATGAGTTCTCAGAACCTAGAAGTTCTGGCATACTATTGGCACTAAATGAATCTACATTGAATAAAGAAATGTGTGTGCAATGGAATTGGATATAAGCATATAACTTTGTTGGTACTATTCACTCTTCTGGTAACATTTTCCCTGTTTGTCTCTTCTTCTTTCAACATGTTCAGGGTAAAACACTGCTTCATCTTTTGTTTATACTACAATTTTCTGTTCTAATTTTTTTCTTGATTTTCCCAGGAAGTTTTAAGTGCTTACCCTGCTGGGTTTCTCTGGTTCCTCGTACAAATCTCCACTTCAGCAATGTTAGCATATATTATAATTTCATGTTTTTTACATCTTTTTGATCTCTAGTTCGTATTTATTTAAGTACAGAATGTGTTTTTTCAATTATCTTAGTACACAAAAGACCCTGATAGATATATATGATAAACGGATGAAATTTAAAATATTTTATATTAATATTTATTAGAGGGCACATTAGAGACTCATTTCATACTGAGTTTATTTGTAAAAGAACTTAAATAATTTCCTCTCAATAGACTCTGATGACAATGTATTATTTTGCTTTGAAACAAGTTTTCTACATTCCAATAAAGGCTTGTTTTGTCCTCTGTTGAGAGAGGGATGTCTTTATAGTTTCTAAATTTTAATTTCTGCCTAGAGACAATTTCTGAATAAGAGAAAGTATTTTAGTATATTTTTGGACAAAGAAATACTAAGAGCTCTCTTGTTCAAAAATAAGGTCAAACTTGACCAGAGGGCTGGTCCAATGAAAACTGTACAAGTTTGGCTCAAACAGTAGACTTAGTTTATGTATCTTGCCTGCCGCATTGCCCAGTAGATGGACCCTGAGTCCGTTACCTACAATAGTAGACATAGTTGGAACTGAACCCAGGACAAGCATGAAAGATTATTTCCAGCTTGTAATTTGACCTTCAAACCAGATGATAAGATTCGTGGCTGGCAGACATTTCCCCAAATTTTCCCAAATTTTATGCAGACCCATTTCCCCAAATTTTATGCAGACCCATTTCCTTCCTATGTGAGAACCAAGGGCTACTTTGTATGAAGAGTGGGTAGCTGGGGAAGGAATAGAAAATTCAAGTTTTGTTTATGTTCTATACTGATTTCTTTATTCCAACTTTATTACTGATAAAGCTGGAACAATATTTTAACCCTTATCTGGCATCTTATGCTCCTTCTTTTCCAACTTCATTTCAGAAACATAAATCAGGATCGGGATCTAAAGTCATGTTTAGTTACTTGGATTCTAAATAAAGATATTCCAAATAACAAATATAGGAGGTGGTATTCATAGCCATGAAGCAATTAGGATTCAATACGAAAGATAAGGTTGGAGAAACCTGGCATATGTTAACTACATTTCACAAAGGAGAACTATTCGAATTATTGCCCTAACCACTGCACCCAAGCGTATCCGTTTTTCTAATTTCAACACCACAGATTAGTTTTTGTTGTTGTTATTTGTGTTTTGCTTTGTTTTGGCATGCTTTTACCTTTTTCTCTGGCATATCACAATAAAGGTGCCCCCCTCGAAAATGACAATTATATTAATATAAATACACCTCTCACCCTTCTTTGGTTAAAGTTCGATGGATGCAAATTGATTACCTTATGTGTTTAAGTTTGCAAAGATTGCTCAGGTTCCCTAGAAAAGAAAGGAAAATATTTGAATAATATCAAAGTAATATCTTCAAATCCTAGAAATATGACTTGGGGCCTATTTGCTTAAAAAGGATGCATGTAATAGGAAAACACTGTATCTATGAAGTCTGCATATAGACTCTGAGATGTTGGACAAATTACTTCATCTCTGACCTTCAGTTTACCATTTGTAAAACAGGTCTAGTGATACAAAAACAACAAGACTGTAGGGAGAATTAAATAAGAAAATCCATGCAAAATCTTCTTAGTTATTTACTGATTCAGGATGACTTATTCGAAACAAAATATTATTTGGATTAAGTTTATGACTACTGTAAACTTTGTGATGAATATCGAGAAAATAGTTGTAGAATAAGTTGTGGCTTCATGTATGAATATGGTTGAATTTTAGCATTTTTTCTAAAATTTTAAATATTCTTCACTAGAAAAAGATTTTTTATGTTAAACTCTATACTAGGCATTTTCAGTGTGTTTCTCTTGGTTTCTATAGAGCTTAAATTTTGAAAAGAATAAGCAATTCTTTGGGTTTTCCATTTAAAAATTTGTCCTCTGGAGTCCTTTGATGAATACTGTATTTATAGCCTCTGATGTCAGCACCTTTAAAATACAAGACTTTCTAAACTGCCTCTTTCATTTGTGGCATTAAAGATGGTCAGAAGACAGGCGGCACAAAATAGCATGATTTACATTCAGTGCAGAATCTGCATAGTTAAACTTTCAAGTCGTAATGAAAGGTCATAAAATCTTACAGTACTGACCAAATAGATTTCTTAGAACATTAAATCCCCCGTGAATTCTCCTGTACCACTTTCAACACAAGTTAAAACTGCTAATCATAAATACTGAATGCTTTCTTCCCTAACATAAGTTCACTATTGCAACCTTGTCTGGCAGAGATACTCCATTTAGAGGTCTGTAACGTTTCATTATCAGTTCTATCTCTGAGGGGTTGGTAATGCAGCTGTTTCTGTTTGTAATAGGCTGAAAATGCTTATACTGATTTTTCCTCTAAGTCAGCTGCTAGTGTAGCTTTTTGGGGTCTTGAGTTAAAACAAATGCATTATTTTTTGTTTAGCTTTCAATTACCTTTTCCGCTACTGTCCAGTTAAAATATGATTCTATATGGGACATATATTTTTATGAATATATTATGTCTATAGAGTTAGGCTTCTTTTAGACTATGGACTACCTCATGGTATGTGCATGTATGCATATGAATATATATGTATCAACAAATAGTATTTTCTCAAATTTTATTTTATTTTCTGGTAGAAAAGAAACCAAAAACAAAAATCCCATTAAAATACATGAGAATACCCCACAAATTAAGTTCTCTCCTTGAATGGGAAAAGTAGATTCCTACTAGTATAAAGTGCACTTGAAGCCTACAAATGATTAAAATGTTCTGAATTATATTGCATTTTATGAAAGCAATGACTTCAGTAGTCAATGAGAGTATATGAAATGGATTTCTGAATGAAATGAGATGTCAATCAGAGTCAGTGTCACTCTGCATTATGCGCAGGTATTTGCTAAAATGCATTCAGCTTTAGCAGTGTCAGAGAAGCCCAGGCTGGTTCCTCTATGTAGGAAACCTGCATCAGAGCAGCTAAAGTATTTTGAGGCATCGATCTGCCTATCAACAAATATATAATAGAAAAACAGACATACTGAATGGCACAGGAGAGGGATCACTGAATAGATTATTCCCCGATTTCATCTCTAAAATGGTCCACGTCTGTGTAAAGATATCTGTTATCAGTCACAAGATCCATCATCCCATTTTCACTGACACCTTAAGTTCTTAGAGTCATTTACTGGAAGGCAGAGGATAATCAGACTTGCAGGCACTGAGAAGGTTTAATTGACCACTTGACATTCACCAAGACATTAGAGTCAGGCAATGACCTGGCCTCACAAATCCAGGGTGAGACTCATTATTCTAGGATATTACAATATGTTCTCCAGTCATCTCCCGATTCCACTCACTGCTATCGCTATAGAACATACAGGTTAGGAGATGTTATTCTTTAAGGGATCTTGACCAAACATGATCTCATGCTTTGATATTCTAAGTTTTATAATAGCACAAAATAAGTCACAGTCAGAGACTTGGGGCATCGCACCACATCCTCCAAATTTCAAATTATGTAGCTTTAGTATTTATATAAGAAGTATAAAATACTGTATCCTTGTTTAATTAACCCAAGGAAGTATTCTACCAGACCTACGTATACATGTTTTAATGATTTGGGAATAGAAATATATAACATCATATTATATATAATGGAAAATAAGTAAATGCTTATTTTAAACAGTTGATTTTGAGAAGATAATGTCAGTTTCTATCAGGGTTGAGCTGTAAGAAATCCAAAATTTTCTGGGTAGCTTAATTTACTTCAATTACATCTGAATACTTCATGCATTTATTATCACTTAGGCATTTACCAGAGCAGGTCTCCTTTTTGTGTGTACAAATATAATTGAGCTTACAACAAAAGTAAATAGCTCTTGTGCTTCCAGTGGAAGACATTCTGCAACCTGATGCCACTTGAAATCTTTCCCTTCATCTATCAAGTAACAACTTAATTATTCTTTTTATTATCTTCATTGAAATACTTGAAACTCTAATAGATTCTGTCATCAATGCAGAGAGAGTAGAAACTAATACCGAGTCCAAAAAGAAGCAAATGGAGTTATCAGGGATTCCTTCAAGACCTTTATTCACCCTCTAGGTAAGTGAGAAAGGTCTTCACTAGGTCCCTTTAATCCTATTTGCCTCCACAACTCTGTCATTGCAATGTTAACTCTCTGACCCTGCAGTCCACTTCAGCGGTTTAGATAACTTATTTCATTCATTTTCTGTTACCAAGTTGCCTTCTGCCATTGCTATGTGCTCTGAACAAGGACATTACTAACAATTCTTTTCTCTCTGAACTGGACGTACCAGGCATTAGTGATCAGTCTGGTCTTTATCTTTAGAATAGTGATTTGCATTTAATAATAGTGATCTTCTTTAATAATTGTAAGCCTATTATAGGTAGGATATATAAAAATAAGTCAGATTTCACTGACTTATCTTTCCCCTTTATTATCTTTCTTTGCTATGTGCTGCCTCATTACAGAGATCCAGAAGACTTCCATTCCTGCTGGGCACTGAGAATGTCTTCCTTTGCTAGGCCCTGTCCACTTCTGACCAGTAGACTCTTGTTCTGAACTTCTATTCCCTGTTCACCCTGTTGCCATCAAACCTGGCCTTCCCTAGTGGAAAGAATGTAATGAATGTTTGGATAAAGAAGATGTGGTACATATACACAAAGGAATACTACTCAACCATAAAAAGAATGAAATGTTGCCATTTGTAACAAAGTGAGGTGGTCTTGAATATATCATGCTAAGTGAAATAAATGAGATGGAAAAGGAAAATAATCATATGATTTACTTATATGTGAAATATAAAACAGAAAGTAACAAAGGAACAAAAAAAGAAGCTCACAGCCACAGAGAACAGTGTGGGGTTACCAGAGAGAAAGAAGGGGGAGGGTAGATGAAGAAGGCAAGAGCGTCAAACAGATGACAACAAAGGTGACTAATCTCTGGGGTGTTGAGCACACAGTGTAATGTGCAGATGACATGTTATAGAACCGTACCCTCAAAACTTGTATAATGTTATTAACCAATATTACCACAATAAATGTGATTTAAAATATTGATGACTCATAATAAAATTTAATATCAAAATATGTTTATTTTTTACTTAATATACGTTGCCAAAGATAATGCTATGTATTATAATATACTCGGTCAGGAGAAAGAGATAAATATTCAAAGAATTAAGTGGGGAAAAAAGAGTAAGTTAATCATGCAAGGAAACTATAGGTGATTTGTTTCCCTACATCTTCCTGGTAAATTTTTCCTTCTTTTATAACTAGTTCTTTATTCTAAACCACAACTATTATCTTTGCATTCATGGCAAACCAAATTTAGGAATTCATAGCCTTGGGCTTACTAATATATCTCCCAAATCATGTTAAATTCTTCTTCTGGTAAGCATATGACAGTTTAAGAAACTTTTCTTTATTTCTAACATGATTTCTCAATCTTCCGAGAAAACCGAGGAATCCAGGAAAAAGTATTTAGACAAGGCAGTAGATAGAACCATAACCTGTGCAAACCTGAGATTGTTAGACAGGTAAAGGAGTATGAGACTGAAGGAGTACAGACCTGGAGGCTAATTGATTATTGACCATCTTCCAGAGCCTAGTGTTTAGAAAAATGATGTATGAGTGGACTTTGAGTAAAACAGGCAAGAATTATGTGTCACTTGGCTATTAAAACATATCAATTTAGATCAATAGCATTTCTAAGGATATTTGAATTTTTTAAATGTTTTAAATATTTTATTTATTTATTTTTAGAGAGAGGAGAAAGGAAAGAGAAAGGGAGGGAGAGAAACATCGATGTGAGAGAAACATCGATCTGTTGCCTTTTGTCCTGACCTGGAATTGAACCAGTGACCTTTTGCTTTGTGGGATGAACCAACTGACCCACGCTAGTCAGGAAAGAATAACTGAATTTTCAAGGTGCATTGTAAACATCTGCCAAGGGTATGTGGAACTGATGGACTTTGACAACTGTCAGTTTTTAAATCACATCTCACAGGGAAATTCTAAGTTACAATGGCGTGTGTTATCTTTAATCTCAGTCAGCGTGGCTCTGTGCAGCAGAACCAACGGAGGCCTTGGTGAAACGCAGACTTCTGGGACCCACCCACACGGTTATTATTCTGAAAGGCTGGGGTGCTTCCTGAGATTTTACTTTTCTAACAAGTTCCCAAGTGATGCTGCTGCTGCTGCTTGGTTCATGAATTATACTTTATATATGTATACAAAGATGCTGTTATAAAGGACCTGTTTTTGGTTTCTTTTCCACTGCAGTAAGGAAAATTACAAATTAGCTTAAATTCCATTTAATTGAGGAAAAGAGGAGGGCAGGACCATTCAAGTAACTATGGTGATGGAATGGACTGAAAAAAATACCATTTCACCTAATACAGAAATATTATCGACCATGCTGTGATACTTATTGTATAATCACTCATCTTTATCTGAAAAACTCTGCTGACCTGGACAATATCTGCAGCCAGATTCTTCCACTGAGGTTTTCTCTTCTGGGTACATAGACTTTGTGGCTCATGATTGCTCATAATTTTCTTTTTTATGTTTACATAAGAAGATATCAACTTCACTTTCAATAAGTAGCAATTAAAGATATAAAGAAATATTCAGCTACTTTCTGAAACAATGAATAGAAAGATAGCAATTACTGTTTACATGTTACATTAGTGATTCACTATTCCTTTTGTTTATACCAGAGTTCTTTGTTCTGTTTATTTTATTGCAAGACTTCTTCACGTGTAACTCTATAGTTTGTTTTTTTAAAGATATAAAACACTAGTCATTTCAGAACACAATAATTAGCTATATTTTGTCTTTTTTAAAAGCAATCACTTCAAAATTCAACACAGCTTTTTAATTATTCAGAAGTGAATTATACAATGTCTGGAAAAATATACCTCTATCATATATATTCTCATATGTTTACAATTGTGGGGCCATTATGTTAGTTAATAACAATTCAGATAAATAGTGAAAGTAAGAGGAAAATAACATGAGAAATGAACTTTAGGAAGTTCTCTGGAAACTTGATGATGGGTAAATGAATGTTCGTTCATTTTATTGATCTTATCTGCACATTACGTACAAGGCATAAATATTTTAGTGTTTAAATATGTGATAAAATTAAGAATAAAATTCATAAGTTCTCTGCTTTTGTAAGTGTTAAAGAATAAACCAAAGTAGCCATTATTTTTAAATATAAAATATCTAAAGATTTGACTTCTATTTCATTGTCCTTGTCATGCATATTAAGTTCTTTATGTTTTGAACCCGTTAAATGACCTTGAGTAAGTCATTTGCTTGATTGATGCCTCTTTTTCTTTGTCTGTAAAGATTGGGCTAGATGATGTTTACATTCTTCTCAAAGATAACACACCAAGACATTCTGACTTCCTTGTATGTGAACTTAAGCAATTGTTTATAAAGAGAAGCTGGAGAATTGGGCAACAGCGTAAAAAAAAAAAAAAACCTCCCTTTGTATATATTGTATTAGAATAAGTTCTAGTTTTCTTTTCTTTACATTCTAACTTCTAGAATGATTTCAAGTACCATCTTTTTCCTACCACATTTCTATCTGTAGGCTCATGTAGCAAGCTTTGGTGATTTTGTGTTGAGAGAGTGGCTAGTGAAGACATGAGAAGGAATTATAGGCCAAAATAAAACAATGAGAATTAAAAGAATTAGAGCTCTGCTCTTTGCATGTGAGAGAAGTATCTGTTGTTTTAGGCTCCACATTTTCCCAGGTATGCACAAAGACCAAGGCAGTTTAAATTTGGTTCAGCTCTAACTGAACACCAGGTCTGTTGGAGCTCCTTCAGCTCTCTGCATTCAGAGCCCAGACTGGGTCCCTGTAGTACCTGACAGCACAGACACTGAAGCCCTCCCAAGCCGTGGTTTGGTTTCTGAACGTGTTCACTATGGGAAGTATACTTATTAAAATGTTTACACTGTTCCAACTTCAGACGAAATAGCAGGAAGCAGTGTTTACTGCATTGCTTGTAGTTCTCCTTTATCTCCAGGTATAAGTAGTTATTGCTCTCTGGTAGTGCCTGGTCTGAGTCATTAAAACACCACTAGACACTTAAAAAAATAGAAATTATACTTTCTAAAATGCAGATAGAAAAAGTGATTTAATGAAGAAGAACATTATGTCAAGTTATTTGACTGTCTCTTCTTCAGCTTAAGCTATAAACTAAAAGATTGTTAAATTACAATATTTGAAATCAATAAATAGTTTTCATTTTCAGGTAATATTTTCATGGAAATAAATGTAATTAGAAGAAGAAGAAAGATATGTGACATTTTGTATATGTTCATTATACTCTGGGCACTCTAAGAGATTGCTTTTTAATGAGAAAGATACTATGATAACAAAATATAAATAAAGTTTGTGTCCCAGAGTTAGTTATATTATAGTGTTGCTTCAAATCTTTAAAAATTTTTGGAAAATTAATTTAATGGAGATGTATCTTTGTTTGAATCTTCAAAGAAATATATATAACATACATAATATAATTAATATGAGTAGTGCTAATAAATGATCTATCATAGATAGGTAGATAGATAATAGATAGATTAACAGATGATAGATGGATAAATGGATAGATTTAGAGAGAAAGAGAGAGAAATTGAAAGAGTCATTTTGCAAAAGTATCAATAGATTCACACACCGAAGTTTAGAATAGCCAGTGCTAAAAGATGGAAGAGTTTAAATTTCACTCTGGGCTCAGACAATTTCTTCCCTTAGTTTACATTGGACCTTCCATGGATGCGTTTAAGAATATTGCCTTTTAATTAGACTGTAAACTTCCTAGAGGAATATGCTATTAATTATATTGCTGCGTTTTGTTCATGTGTTTGATTTATTCAAGAAACATGACATAGATTTGAGTGGAGGAGATAGGTGGGTCCCTGTGAGTTCGGTGGATATCTATTTCCTCACCCTCTGCTTGACATATGTCTTTATCCTAATTGTGTTGTCCTACCTTTACCAATGAGACAAATAAATTAACAATGTTCAGCATCTCAAACTTGATTTCACACTTCTTAGTGAGTTCATGAAATTTCCATGCTACATCATTTCCAGCTACTCACAAAAAGTATGTGTGAAATAACTGTGAAGTCAGAGAAGCCAAACATAAAGTTATAATAATTCATCTGTAAAAAGAAAAATCTGTACATGGTATCTGAGCACTGAGAGGACTTTTTTTCATTTGACATTCAATGCCAACACTGTACAATTCTGCATCTGTCTCAGAAACAGGAAGATGAATATTATAGGGCTGCCAAAACAAGGTGACACTGTAATTATCAGGCGTTTTTAAACTTCCCTAAATTTTCCACGTGCTGACAATGGCTTCAGCCATTGTCTTATAATCTTGTCTTATCCAGTTGTATTATTTCTCCCCTTTTAACTAAGTTTTTTTAGCAACGCTTTGTTAAGCTTCAGCTGCAAAGTAATTTTAAAACCTTGTAATTTATCACTTTCTACATCTTTACATTCAACTTATTGACAAATACTAGGTATGCAACTGTAGACATGGTTTTCAAAAAAGAAGTATAATTGGCATGGTTATTTATGACTTTTCCTGTTATATAATTTGCATTCCTCTGAATGGAACAAATAATACAGAGACAATAATTCCACTTTTCCATATGCCACTATCAATACATCTGTAAGAATCTTATCATACTTCAGATACATTTATTGAATACTATTCTCAATGAGAAAAAATAAAGCTTGATTGTAACTATTAATATAAATTTTCTCCATTCAATATCTCAATTCATCAGGCACTAATCACATTTCATTTTCTATTTTGTATTCTTTTTGTGGTCAACACATAACAGAGCAGCTGAGGTGTATGATAATCAGAGAATTGTTCATGGCTGAATAAATTTAATACTCTTGCTTCACCAGTGCAGCATATAAAAAAAGTCCCCTGTAATATTTAGCTTAACTGGTTAAGGCATTTTACTGGATTTCTGATAGTCCAGGTTTGAAATACAACATTGGTGGGGCAAGGAATTACTTTATTCATCTCTTATACCACATTAAAATTGAATAGAAATGTTTCTTTTTAAAAATAAATACAAATAAATTAATAAAACTGAAATCCAATCATGGCTATGCTAGTGGATAAATAAACATTAATTTTCTCTTTACAAGGGAGACTACCACAAATAGTTTTAGACATTTAGAATTGTAAAAATAATCCAGTAGTTTAATACAAGAAAGTGTAGACATTTATTTTTGCAGAAATCTCACACACAAAAGAACCCTTTCTAACAAATTCTAAATAGATTGGCTATGGAGGTCTAAATTAATATGCATTTTAGCAACACATTATCTCTCTCAATGCCTCTTTGCTGAGTTATATAAATGCATTTGCTATATTCCTTTTTATGTCTTAATCCACCCCCACAAGAAAATTCATGTTCTCTCAGCTTCCTTTGCTAGTGTTCTGTCAACTTTTATCATTTTGTTAAAATTAAAAGAATTAAACAGAAACAACCACAACCACCCAGAGAGGAAATAGTTTATCCTGGCATATCTAAATTTCTTATAACTTTTATTCATATAGTTTACAATACCCTATTCTTGTTTTTGGATTGGAATTCTTTTGGAAAAAAGGAACTTATGCGTTTTAATTCTTCGATTCGCTAGTGTTTAAATATGATGTATGATGTATGGCACATAATAAGCTAATAAATATTGGTCAAACTATGCCCATAGATAAATTTTAAGAGTAAAACATGACTTTCAATGAAAAGTTCTAGGTATAGTCCATGGTATAGTGGAATGCCAGTTAGTAGTTGGTAATTATACTTAATTATTAAGAAAAAGAAGACAGTCAAAAACATGTTTGTCAATTGCCTTAACTTGGTAACCTAAGTTAAATTCTGAATTATAGGGAGAAAATGCATACAATCATAATTGAAGAACAATAAAATAATTAAAAAATATAAAAAATAAATAAAAACACATATTTTCCCAATCAAGGGTTAATAAATAGTTCATGAAAATCTTAAGGTAATGTCATATTTGATATTTAAGAAACTTGGAATATATTGTAAGATAAAGATAGTGAGCATAGATTTTTAAACTCTATAATTTTTTGTGAATTAATATTACCATTTTAAATGCAAATTGTAACCAAAATTATTTTGCCGATCCAATTGGTAACACGATTTTATTCCTGTATCTAGAAGTTAATCTAGATAACTTACATGTTTCATAGGTAAATATAAAGGTGTCAAATAGCTTTTGAAATTTAGCCACCAAGTAGTATTAAACTGTTTATTTAAAGATGATATTTAATATCTTAGTCTTAAAAAGACAATCAGTGAAAATGAAGTTTAATGCTGCATAATTTTGTGCTGCTAATTTTACTGAGAATTTAGAAGTAAAGGTTTAAGTGTATATAATAGTGATCTGTTACCTCAAGAAAAGCTAATTAGATCACTCACACTTCCCTGGGAAATAAGCAAAGAGTGCATGAGAATGGATATAACATTGGTTCTAACCTGACTTTATTACAATCTGGACATTTAAAAGTAGTTAAAATGATGTAGAAATATAACTGGAAATCATTTGGCTCTTTCTCTCTAATTAAACCTACCTGGTTGGATTAGCAATCCATGAAATAGGGACAAACTTAGTTCCAATATTATGAATCTTAAACACGTAATTGGTCCCCAGCATCATGTTAATGATGCTGTTTTCCAAAAGATTACATCCTTTTACGATGTGACAGAGGGTTTTTCCCCCTTCGTTTTGGCTCAGTTCTGTGTGTATTACTTTTTAAACCAGGACTCATTTAGTTAAAGCTAAAAATCTTCAAGATATAGCCATGTTTGTGTTTTTGATCCACAAAACCCCAATGGAGTATTGGCCATATTGCACAATAACAGAATGTCTTTTTAAAAGTCTTAGTGTTCCCAGACTGAGCCATGTAATGGAGAAAGTACAGGGTTAATGAACAGTTAAACTTTAGAATCAGGTTGAACGCAGTCTATAGCTTGCCTACCAGTTTCTTAACTGGTTGACTGGACAATTTGCAGACTTATCTTGTTTAACCTCATTTTCTTCATATATCAAATGCAGAAAAAAGTGGTTACCTCATATGGTTTTTGTGTAGACCAAATAATACCAGTAAAATATCTGGGCCATTATTTTTTATTGTTAATAATAAATATAATAACAGCAAGCAATTTGATGACCCACATTGTACTCTATTAAACAGTAGCTTGCTATAATTTCTTATTTTTTTTAAGATTTTATTTATTTATTTTTCGAGAAGAAAAGTGAGAGAGAAAGAGAGGTAAAGAAACATCAATGTGTGGTTGCCTCTCACATACCCCCTACTGGGGACCTGCCCTGCAACCCAGGCATGTGTCCTGCCTGGGAATCGAACCCGTGACCATTTGGTTCACAGGTCAGTATTCAATCCACTGAGCCACACCAGCCAGGGCAAGTTTGCTATAATTCCAGCTGTACTTGTTCTGCCACTGGTAAATTCCAAAGTCTCAGTTTTTCACTCTGACATATGTCTAACTAGAAGGAGAGGAGAATACTATCTCCCACTAGTATTTCTGAAACTTATTTTTTTTTATTTAACAAACATTCATATAGTGGTTAATACATAAGAAGTATCTTAATAGGGACTTAAATATTATCTTATATAAGTCTCATAAAGACTATACTTCTTCCGAAAGACACAGCTGCAGCACAGTCACATTTTGTAACTTCCCTGATGTCAGCAGCAGAAAGTGCCAGAGCAAGGATTTTAATAGAGGCAGTCCTTGGTTTTAGAAAAAACTATGGGATCTGTTAGTCTCTCATATTGGATGGTGGGCACACAATGCAATATACGGATGATGTATCGTAAAAATGTGCACTTGAAGCCTATATAATCTTGTTAACCAATGTCACCTCAATAAACTTAATAAACAAGTAGAAAACTAGACAACAAAAATAAATAAATAGAAATTAAAACCATAGGATCTGCTTCTGTCTTACATGGCTCTACAGCACCCGGTTTTAATGAGGCTCCTTCACACCCCACTTCCCTCTGGAGTAGCTGGTGCTGCTGCCAGCGCCTGGCCCGCTGCTGCTCGACTTTGCTCTCTTTCCCAGCCGCTGGTGCTGACGAGCCAGGAGTCCTCTTCCCAGCTGCTTCCAGCCTCCAGCTGCTTTGAAGAGAGACACAGCTCTTTTAACCTTGGAACAAAGCAATTTTTTATCTTGTGGGCGTTAGCAAAGATAAACACTCTTATGTATAAATCTTGACATTCTCTTGCCTTCATTTCTATTGGACAGACTCCTGAATTTTGGATTGATGGATTCAAGAAAATACACACTTCAAATGTTAATGAATCTTGACAAATTACATTCTGAAAAAGCAATGCCAAATTCTACTGCAACCAATAATATGTTGTAGTGCCTATTTCACCATATAATAACTGAATAATTGGAGGCTATCGATGTTTTTAAGGGCTATTTTGTCATTTGGGTAGGTTGAAAATTTGTATCTTATTATTCCCGTTTGCAATAGGGTTGAGCATCTTAAATTTATTGGATATTTTCTCTTTTATAAATTAATATAGATATTAAAATGTGTCCTTTACTTATCAATATGTAAGGAATTTGTTTGTGTACTCAATAAAAGAAAGTTGGGAAAGGGAATAGTAAGAAAGAGTGTCTTCAGCAGTCTTTAAGTCCATCAACTGGGATAGGCCAGGATCACATATGCATACAATGAAAGTAAAATCACTTCTCCCTACATGGATCAGTAGGAAATCAGAACATCAGTGCAATGGCATACTTCCAGGCCTTTCCCCCATTCTTCAGAAGTAAAGGGGGGGCCCCCAGAAACTAGTCATGACTACCCCCTTTGGATCCGCTGGGACTAATGATATTATGTGCTTTATTTATTGCCTGTGTCTGCTCCAAGAACAACCATGCTCCTACATCACCCATCACTCATCCCCAACTTTCTATTCTTTCCCAACCTTACAAAGCTCATAAAATCTTTCCACTGGGCTCTGGGGAGTTCATGGTTTATTATCATTAAAATCTGCCATATCTTTAAACTATTAATGAAAAATCCGATCACTGTTTTCCTCTTGAAGAAAATAAGCTCTGCTGTAAGGACAAAGCATTCTCTGTGCCCTCTCAAGGGGATGGATTTTTTATTTCCCTCAGCCTTTTACTATCGGCTGGAAGGAGATACTTGTCTTTGACCCCCATTTTGACTTTCACACTAGTCTTTCTTAACGCCCTCTAGCTTTCTATATCATGTCACCATATTATGTTACCCACTACCCCTTATTTTATGTGCCACCTACTAACTCTCCAGCTCCATTTCCTCTGTCTTCTCAATAATGTTCTCTCTTTATTCATAGTCACTTTTCCTAAGACTATCCCATCTGAATCTTTAATAATTTTGACATATATGCAAATGATCCAATAACACCTTAAACTTTCATTTCTTGAAAGTTCTGCTTCCATTAGCAGCACATTCCTTTTTGATGACCACTGCCTTCATACCAGCTTACTTTTACCTTATACTTGATATAACATGTTAAACCTCCAGTTCATTGGCCATGCCACATTTTCGTTTTTCCTAACTCCTTTAATATCCCCACACCCTTCCTTAGCCAGATTAAATCCTATGGTTAGTATTTGTACTTGTTGTTTGCATAGTGTCTCAATTTTCTCAAACACTTCTCTCATTTCTTTGAAGTTTCTTCATAACGAAAAGTCATGAATATAGTTAAATTCAACTCTCTGTGTCCCCAGTCTTTGTCTGTTTTAGGTGGTGACATTGGTTTCTACTTGATTGAGAAACTGAATTCTCTCATCTCACACCAACATATAACCAACTACCAGCCTCTGCACCCACAGACTTTACTTCTCCCTCCTCTGGCCATAAATCAGGGTTTCTCCACTCTAACTGTCCTGCGCATCACAGGATATTTGGCAGCATCTGTGGCCTCTATCCACTAAATGGACATAGAAATTCCCTTCCCAGTTGTGACCATCAAAAATATCTCCAGGAATTGCCAAATGTTCTCTGGCAGGGGTCAAGGAATAAGCAAGTGATCTCTTTTTTTGTGAATGATATCTTTTGAGAATCGCTGTCATAAATGAATTTTTGGTAGTCCTTTCTAAAGCCAGTTTCTCCCCTTGTTTTCTCATCCTTTTTTTATTTAATTAAGAACATGGCTCCAAACTGACATCTCCCTCGTCTCTCCTATATCATGTTTTTCACTCTCGTTTTACAAACGTACAAACATGTGCTCATTTCTTTCATTAAAAAAAAGGAAAATAAATAAAAGGGGATTCCAATTTTCTTTTCATCTATTTGTCTGTTTTTCTACTTGTCCCCTGCATTTTAGAGCTATCTAAAACAGAAGAAAATCAGAGATAAACACGAGACAAAGCATGTGTACAGAGTACAACTTTTTGGGAGAACTGGATAGCAGAATAAAAGGGTAAACTTTCTTTTCAAAAATTTTACCATAAACAATTCTATTTGGATAACATTTGGGTCAGTTTTAATGTAAAAGTAGATTTTCCTATTCTCAAAAGCAAAACAAAACGTAAAGAAAACCAAAAACAAATCATTTCAGATTTTCATGGCATACCTCCACATGGCTGACCTCAGATGTCCTTACTGCTTATAGCTATCTTGGATTGCAAATCTTTCAGGAATGTGAAACGTCTCCATGATATGTTGTATGGTAACTTAGTCAAATGTCTGAGGCTAGGGAAAAGCTGTCAGATTTACTTTCTTAAAAGAAAAATTTCTGAAGAGATGTCTGTATGCACTGTGTCTAATTCTTCTTTCTCAGACGCATTGCAATCTGGCTTTTGCTCCCACCAATCCACTTAACCTGCTTTTGTTATGGTCTCTGATGACATCCACGTTGCCAAATTAAATTGTCAGTCCTCTTCTTGCTACATCTACTATCAGCATTGAACACATTTGATAACTGTTATGCATTTTCTTTTCATGGTTTCCATTCCATCAAATTTACTACATATTTTTCCCATTTCATTGGTTGTTCCCTGTCAGATTCCTTTGCAGGCTATTTCTCATTTTTGTGAATCTTAAATATTAAAATATACCAGAGACTAATACTTACTGGTTTTTTCTTTTCTATCTGTACTCATTATTTTGGTGATCTCAAATGTGAGTTTTAATTTCAACTGTCAATCCATGACTCCCAAATGCATTTCTCTAACACATCGTTCTAAAAAACTCCAATTCCTTCCTTGACATCTCTATTTGAACATCTAATACATTTCTTGAAATTATCATGTTGAAATTCAAACTTTGGATTTTTAACCACTCTACCTGAGGTTGTTCCAATCTCTGTTATTGGCACCGCTCTCCTTTCAGTTATTCAGGATAAAAACCACAGTCATCCTTAGCCCCTTTCTTTCTAATGAATCAAACACTTTCAAAATCTTTCCAGAAACCAGCCACCTTCCAACCTCTACCACTATCATCACCGGATTGAGCCAGCATAAGCATCATCACTCACTTGGATTGACAATAGCTACCTATCAGATTGTGGTAGAAGGTATTATTATTCCTAGTTATCTACAAATTTATTGTCCTATCCTTCGAGAGTATTATTCAGACCTACCCATTTCCATGTAACTTACAGTCAATGTCAGCTTCGTGGGTGTGTGATCTTCACTTGGTTTTGTGCTCTGCTATTGCCATCTTGAAATGTCTAGTGATTTTCAAACAAGAGTTCTCATATTTTAATTTTGCATTATAGTCTTCAAATCATAAAGCCAGTACTGCTTTCAGTGCTATTCCTTTCAGGAGAAACATTGAGTAATGCAATGCATGGGATGTCAGGTGGCATTTCTGGAAGCTTAAAGAGCTGTTTTGCGGTGCCATGAGAATGACATGGTCCAGATATGAACTATTCCTTTATCCTTGATCCTAAAATGAACAAAGACTGAGAAAGCAAAGACATAGCTGATCCTAGCCAACATATAACATGAATGAAGAATAAGTATTTCTTATATAAGTACTGATAATTGGGAGTTTAGCTATCTTAGAATGAACTAGTGAAAGCTGACAGATTTCTCTGCTTCATCACCTTGTCTAACCACAGTGTATTTTAGAACTAATAGTCAAACTGAGCCTTTTAGCAATGTGGTTAAATCATAGCATTGCTATGCTCAAAACACAGAAATGATTGGCTGCTTCACTGAAATGAAAAGCTGAAGTCCTTGCACTGGCAAGTATCATTTTGTTTCTCTCACTACTCACTTCTTTGACCTCTTCTCTTGCTGTGCCCCCACATGTTTACCGTACCATAAAACACCATTCTCCTTGCTGTTTCTTGAATATGCCAGATGTGGTCCTTCTCTGTAGCAGTCATAGTTTTTGAATGGTCTTCCTTTGGATATCTGCCTTGCTGACTTTGCTCAAATCTTACTTTCCCAATGAGGCAAATTTTGACCACTCTAAATTAGACACTGCATTCTCCTTAGCAAACTTGACCCTCTATTTCTCTTCTACTTTTCATTCAACTATTTATTTATTATGTGTATTTTACTTGTAGTCTGTGTTCTCCCATGAGAACATAGGCTTCATTGGGAAAGGGGTATTGTTTCCACCAAATTCTTCCAAGTTCCCGAAATACTGTGTAAAACACAGATGATGTTCCATAATCATTGGTTGAATATTTAGAGATTGAAAGAGGTCTATGTAAGAATACATTATTTTAAATAATTTCTGCTCATAAGCCTTTAAGTTGCTTGCTCCTCTTTTATTTCCTCATATTCCTTTGGCAAAATCCTAACTTTAATTAATCTGTATACTCTGTTCAGTGACTCTACATAGTAGCTGAATATTGCTGGAGTAAAGCAGACAAGTACGTTGATTGGCTCACTTCACATTTAGGACTGCCAACCTTTATTGGGCCCTTTGTTTTCCTTAATTCTACCTGGCAGTCATACTATACTTTCCTGTCCCATTCACTCTCCCTTTCCCAAATGAAAACCCTCTGTCCTTTGCTTTTGTTAAACATTCAGCCTCTTACCTTTTATTCTAAGTCTTACCTAAATTTCTTACTTTTAAATTCCATGACAAAATAGAAGCTCTGAGAAGGCTACTTCTATGAGTTCCCACACTTAAAACACAGCAGTCCTACCTTGGGGCCCACATACTATGCCATTTTTTCAGTTACGTCGGTAATCTCTCCACACTCATGTTAAATGTCAGCCTTTTCGGTCATGTGGTGGGGATTACAGGTTCTTGCTTCTTTAAGAACTTCTTTCTGTAAGCTGCCCAAAGTAGTCAAACCCTTTGTTTTTCTGAAACTTGCAAGTTAGAGGAGTCAGTTAACTTTGCGAAGTGTACACAGCTTATATAGTATAATTAATCTTCTATTTTTCATTAAACTTTATTTTTAAGGAAATGTTTTATGATTCCTTAAACCTAACTTGACAGTATACTTCTGCCATATTACCCCAGATTTCACATTGTTATTTACATTCTTCCTCTATATTTAATAAACTATAAATTCCACAAGGGCAATAAAGGTATCTTTCCATATTTCACAATTAAATTCCCAGATTTTATTAAAATTTTATATTTACCACCATGGGTTCTCCTCTAGTTTCTTCAATTTTAGCTTCATTATTAATAACGACTTGCTTTTATTTATCACTCAGTACTACATCAGCACCATGCTGGCTCTCATACATAATAACTTGCTTATATATCACAATATGTCTTATAAAACCATTACATTTATTCATTTTACAATAAATCCATAGGCTCATCCTTTAGTTAGTCATTGCCTACTGTAGTCCTTCGTGTCCTACCGAAGTGTTCCAGTGCATGCTGAAATCACTAGTAGGCATCGCTTCTTTCTATGAGAGTTCAGTAACTTTTCTCCAAATGGACCAAAGGGCCAGGGAACCACCTAATTTCTAGGGACAGAAACATCCAAAGTGCTTTTAAGGCCTTACTTCAGACAAAATGAAAATAGGGCTTATGATTCTTCTCCTAGAGGAACCAAGATATATTCAAACTTAACCATTTTCTTTGAAAACAGATTTACTTTTTTTCCCTTGCTTCTCCTTGTCTTTTTTCCTCAGCTACTTGCCTCTAAAAAATAATTTAGGGCATCATAGTATATAAAAATATACCCAGTAAATAAAAGTGCTCCTTCATTCTTTTGAATTGTAATTCATAGGATTGGTAATGGGGACTAATATGGGTTAACATTTTTTAAAAATGAATAAAATATATAAAAAAGATTTGCATTAATCAATAATCATATAATTAAAGCAGAAATATGAAACTGCTTCTCAACATTTAAAACATAGGCTTTTTCTTTATTTTATACTTTCTACATGCTGAGAAATTTATGACTTCTCACTTTATAATGCTAAATAAAAAGTTGAGCTTTAAATTTAAGCTTTAACTTATATCTCTAAGCATTTGGAAAGTATATGGAATATTAATGAGAAGAAGTACAGAATTTAATATTCACAATATCCTGCCTTGTTTCCTCTTTTCTCTCCAGGAAACAGTGAGCTAAAATATTAAATACATATATTTGGATAAAGTACACACACATCAATGTACCTCGCTCTATGTGAAGAGCATTATCTAGGTATAGGCATGGGTGCATTTTTCTGGTGGGTGAGAAAAGACAAAAGCCATTTCATATAGCAAAATTCTTTTTCTAAATCTTCAGTATAATCTCAGAAATTCTTGCTCAGTCAGCTGTTAACTGGCATTTGAATGGTCACGCTTAGAATTCTATGGGCTTCAGCATCTTATTTAATTTTGCAACCACTGCTGCTGACCCAGAAATGTTTGCTTATGTGACTTCTTAGAAAGTGTTCAAATTGCCCTGGGTAGGCCCTGGAAATACATTACTTTTCTCTCTCTTTTTTTTTTTTTATTGTTGTTCAATTATAGTTGTCCCCATTTCCCTCCATCACTCTCCCCCTGCCCTACCCACTGGAAATACATTACTTTGGAGTTCAGTGTTCTATAAGTATATGTAAGACTTTAAGTAAATCATAGTTTTGAATGAAAGGAAAACAGGAGAATTAGACCTTAAAAGATTGTTTTAATTTATAATAACGTCATGGGGTTTTTAGAATTAAGGGGACCTGCAGGATCATTCAGCCCAACCTTATTTTTTTTTACATGTGTATATTCTCAAAAACTCTAAGAGAAAGTGATTTTATGAGGACCCACAGCTAGACTGAGTCAGGTCTAGGCATATGTCCTGGTCATGAAAGCAATATCAGTTAATTAGCAACATGGACATGGAAGCTCAGTTGGGTTCAAATTTCTAGCTCTGACACTTACTTGGACTCAGGCAATTATAAGTTTAACTTCTAATGTATGCTAAACCTGTACTGGTCTATCATGAGAAACAGGTGAGATAATACATGTAAATACTCTACACAATGACGGACATGTGATAAACACTCAGAGAATGTTTGTGATCTTAAGGAAACCTATTGGTTCTATTTGTTCAACAAGTATTTCATCTTTACTTATACTAGTTGTCAGTGTTTATCCCTAGGAATATTAAGGGCAGACAAAGGTATGTTTATTTAAGAGGATAAAAATTCATAGTTATTTATTGGTTTAACTGCAAAATAAGACATAAGAAGTATTATTATATTTTTTAAAGATTTTATTTATTTATTTTTAGAGAGAGGGGAAGGGAAGGAGGAAAGGGAGAGAAATATCAATGTATGGTTGTCTCTCACACACCCCCCTACTGGGGACGTGGCCCACAACCCAGGCATGTGCCCTGACTGGGAATTGAACCAGCTACCCTTTGGTTTGTAGGCCTGCACTCAATCCACTGAGCTACACCAGTCAGGGCTCTATTTTAATATATACCTGCTTATGGATTAAAAGGACAGTTTGCTTTTCTTCGGGCAACATTAATTCATTATGTACCTTTATCACTTGGTATGAAGAATGTTAAAACCCTTCATTCCAGGAATGTATAAAAGTAGTTGTGAAGGCTGACCATTAAATATTAAAGACACAGGTATAGCTTTAGAAAACTGACAGTGATCTAGTTTAAAAGTGAGAGATTAAACAATAAATTTCAGACATGCCTTTTTGTGCCCATGGGTTATTAGAAGGAAGGAAATCTGTAACGAACTCTACAGTTTCTGAGCCTGATACTGATATTGAACTGACAATTATAAAAGGCAGCTTGAGGGGATGGAGTGATGCATTGGCATTGAAACTAGGGCATCTGTTCTGCTTCTAGTACCCATACCATTTAATTAAATATCAAGGGTCTAACAGTTTGATACGCATTCACGGCCCAGAACCCTCCAATTATACCATGTGTCATGACATTGATGCAAATGCTATCTTCAACCATTTGAGAGAAAAAAGTTTAAAAATGCATTATTGTGGCAGAGCATTAACCTGCTCTCAGCTGCTCAGCAGGAGACAATGTAAGTGTGCTTCAGTTAAAGGACGACACAAACCTGTGCCTTCGAGCTAAAAGGGCCATTAAGTTAAAGACAGTGCTTAAAGAAAAGTATTTATTGTTGGTTTGAAGACTATTACTATGCCATTCCATTCAGCTAATGAATTTTGTTATTGTAATAATAACTTAGGAGTGTAGAGTTCTTTCCTGCAGGTTCTGAACTTTAGAAAAGCAACATATTAAACTTTTGAGTTCCCACAGTGCATCCTGATTCCCCTAGGTTTAAACTTCATCATAATATAACATCTCCATTTGGTTGATCTGGGAATAAGAAAGGACTTGCTCAAAGGTCAGGACCAGGAGGAAGGAGTTGTTTTTGCTCTACTGTGAGTGCCAGCTGGCTTGGAGTGTGCTTTGCCCTCAACTTGTGTGCTTATCATTATGTTCAATAATAACTCTTTAAAACACAAAACTTGAAAAAATCAAAGAAACATTTCAAAAACCAGCTGTGCCCTAATAGTAGACTGATTAACTCCTGATTCTCTGTAACATAACTAGGATAACTTGAATCTGTTTCAGCTGAAAATACATTTCTTCTAACACTGAGTTAGCATTTATCTAATAATACCTGTAATGAAGGTAAATGTTACATGTTAATATTTCTGTAAAACTGGAAGGAGCTTACAAAAATCAAAGGCACTTTTTATTTTACTTTGAAGAAACAGTACTGATCTGGAGGCTTCCACAGAGCTTTAAGATGATTCAAACCTACTGTCTCTGTTTTACCATTGTGATGTCTTCTGTGGGAATAATTATCCTTTTGATAGAACAAAGGCAGAGGGGAACTGCCATATTGTAAGAGACTTTTGTCTCATCTGGCAGTAGCCAAATAATTTTCTTTTATAATAAGCCTCTGTTACGCTCCCATGATTTTGCTGGGCTTAAATTCTCTATGATATAATTTTTACACATAGGCAGTAGTAAGAATTAGATATTTACCAATGGAAAAACTGGTTTTGTTACCAAAAATATATTTTTTTAGTAATCCTGGGATGTAGAAAAGGTGCATAACTAGAGGCTGGAACAAAATCAGATTTCTTTCATGTGCAATTACTTTCTGCAATGTTTCATATTATTCATATAATTTAGAGTGTGGAGGATGTGTAAAATAACATTCAAGTACTCTAATATTTTCAAGATCGTGTTCAGTACTATGATGGTTGTCAAGATAATTATAACTAGACTTAACTTTTATGAACATTGAATCTTCATATTGACAATGATACAGAGTTCATCTACGAATATAGAGAGGAGGGTTGGTGCTTTAATTCCCAGTATATTAGTTACCACTGATGTGGAATCTAAGTACGAAAAAAAAATCCAAAACTTTTAAAACATTATTAAAATTATATAATTTTGCATGAAAACTATTATTGATCATGTATTAATTTTTTTTCTAAAATATGTTTTTACCTAAAATTGCCTGTAAGTAATACTTCCCTAAATCATTTTGCGATCTTATGCGAGCACCGTCCAGTTCAAATATATTTTAAGTACAATCACATTATGAACTTGGACATTCTGTGCCAATAATTCTCTAGCCTTTTAATTTTCTCATCTATAAATCAGTGACTCACGCTGGATGGTTTTCAGTGACCTGATACACAAAGGCCTTGGCCCACATCCCCTCCTTATTATCGTGATCATGATATTCATGATTGCTACGCTTTTGATTTCTCTCATCCCAATAGATTTATTTTTTCCTGTGTCAGAGGCTAAAATCAATTCATTTCTTTTATCAGTCCATCAGGTTATGATTTTAATACTAATTAATTAAGTATTGAATTTCTGAGGAGATCCTCTATAATTGAGAGTTATTCTGTCATTTATTTATGATGCAGTGGTTTTAAAAATACACTAATACATTGATACGCATCTACTTTCATCCTAGTTAGGTAAGAGAATGATAAAGACTTTGTGTTGATTTTTAATGTCTGCTATCGTCCTCTTAAAGCCTCATTTTCTCATGCAAAAGTATACATATACATAATTTGTATATATATACATACATCTTTGTGTGTTTGATATTGCTATTGGCAATACTATGTGTCACAATTGAATATTCTGGACTCTCAAAGATAAATTTTATTCAATATTTGCATGCTTTAACTGAAATAGCTGTTGGACTTGAAAATGTAGTATTTGTTTCTTTACCCATTTTTTCATCCTCCCATCCATTTGTTTTTGAATTTCTCAACCATATTCCTTAGTGAATAAAACTGATCCCTTTCTCATCCTTGGTATCTTCGTAGTGTATTTTCACTGTTGCTGGCTTCTTCATAAACTCAGTTCAAACTTGACCTCTAGGAAGTCTTTCTTGTATATTATAACTCACATGATTTAATTTTGCTTTAACATGCAATGCCTGTAATGTGTAGATTTGCCTGGTGATTAATCATATATTGTCTTGATTTTTTTTTTTTTTGAATTGCTATTAACCTATTTTAGGATCATTTGCTTTCAAAAATATAGGTTTAATTTCTACTATATACATTTTAAAATCCTTACAATCACAGGGTATAACTTACGCTTCTTTATATTCCTTTACCTGCAGAAACGCAATAAGTGCTGTGGATTAGTTTACCTGTTAACAAAGGTTGTGTGCGCCATCAGGGTCACAACTGAAGGCAGTAATGCTATTAAGTAAAGATCTCTAGAAACTGAGACTTACTAACTCCCAGGAACATGGATTCTTCCTTTTCCAATTTGGTCAGAAAATGCCAGATTCTACTTTCTTGTTAATGAAGAGAAACAACAACAACAACAAGTCTTTCTTAACCATGACTTAACAAACCATGGTTTCACATGACTTGAAAACATAGTTTGCCTTAAAAAAAAATGTAACGGGACAGTTTAAATATCTATTTATGTACTGATAAGTACTCTAAAACATGTTTTGAACAAAAAACACTTATTTTAGCAGAAATTTGACTTTGCAGGCTGTGCCTTACTTCTCTGTACCTATCTTCATATTTTTCTGCAGCTGCTGAAATCTCTAGGGAATATCTCTCTGCGGAGGCAGCCAGACAGCCCAAGTCTCTCCTCTGTTCTTGAGTTCCTGTTTTCAAGTAATGATTCGGATAAACTAGAGACCAGTTTCTTTTCCTGCAACTCTGGCAGCTGAAATGAATTCTCCAAAGACTTCTCTTTGGAGGCAAGCAGATGGTACACACACACGTGTTTTAGTTTTGATTGTAGCAGTTCTGAATAATTTAAAGTTCAAATCTCTATAAAACTACTGTATTCCCATTTCCCAACACATTTTTTTTTCTTTTGCCTCAGAAATTCCTTCCTTGTATTTTGACATTTGGCTGAAACTTCCTACATTTTCTACTGGCTTCATTGTCACACAGCTCCTGCTGTTCTTTGTTACAATTTTAGATAAGTATGGCTTTAGAAAACTAAGATGTTTTTAGAAACTATTCTGCTGGTGATTTTCACCTTACCATTTGCAAAGAATTTTGTATACATAAACAGCACATTAGCCAAATGATGTTGTTATCACAGTTCCTGTTGGTCTGCACTTGGCTCTCGCTTTAGAATTACCCCAAATAAGTTTGCAGGGCTTTATAGCTGCATTATGAGGCACTCAATAATATGTATGAACTTAGGCATGCTTTTTCCCCCTGCCATTTTGTTGGAGAAACAGCCAGTGCTATCTCTGTTGAAGATTCACTGCTGCTCCAGGTAGAATATGATAAGAAGGGAATATTCAGAATGATCTGCAGGTAGGTTTATTTCACCATTCTTAATTGAGAAGACTTGCCAAACAGAGTCCAGAATTTTCTGTGAAACTTAATGATTTGCAAAGTTAACAGTGTCTGCGAGGTATTCATGTATTTTTGCACACACACATGCACACATATCTAGAGCTATCGAATTCAATCATAAAGCTTTGCTACTATAGGCACTTAAGCTATTATCAATTCTGGATGAGTTTTATAAATTTTACTGGCCAAGATCTCGTATCATATTATGGGTAAGTCACAAGAATAACTAAGAGATAGAGTGTACTGTATTTGCACAAGAAGAAAGAAACTTAAACATGGAGGTCTGTCCAGAAGGTATCCAGCCATGTAATACAAAAAATACAGACGTTTATTGAAGAAGATACAAGATACAAGAAACATTGTACATAAGACAATGATTCCTCAGTCCCCTTCCAAGTAGGTACCTTGGCACCTCACACAGTTCTCCCAACCACAATCAGCTGCCCCGTCGTATTATCCTGAATCTCATTGACAATCTGAAATCTCTTCCCTTTCAAAGGTGATTTTAGTTTGGGGAAATTCAGAAGTTGCAGGGCAACAAGTCTGGACTGTACAGACACTGAGTCACCTGGGTGATTTGATGTTTCACCAAAAATCTCTGCACAAGACATGATGTGTGAGTGGGCGTGTTGTTACAATGAAGCTGACAATCCCCAGCTGTCCATAGCTGCAGCCTTCTGAATCATCCAAATAGTTTCCGTGGAGGAATGTTCAAGCTTAATGCAAAATTTGGCACAGATTCATTGCTCTACTTGCTCAGTCATTTTGAATGCAATGGCCACACAGTACACATGCTCACTCAACAGCATCTGCCACCCCCACTGACAAGTACAGTGAAGTTGTCATTGTTCACACATGTGCATTCCAGTCCACTCTCCTTGGCGGCCAGGTTATATTGATTTCATGCAAACCATTCTCATTATATTAACAATGGCTGGACTGTTTCTAGACAGAGCACACTATTTAATCAATTTAGACTATAACGGTAAACTCAACTATTTAAATAAAAACATCGTTGATGAAGACATGTAATTAGCTTTGCGTAAATGATGTTTTTATATTGTTTTGTTGTTCATTCAGCCCTTATAAAAATTATGTCATTTTTGACCACCGTATTATAAATGCAGAACCTAAGCCTCAGAGATTTAAGGGCTCGGAATATACAATCATGTATTATGAAGCAGGATGCAAACACCAGGTAATATGAAAACCAAATTCTTTTTTCCCACATGAAGTGAAACAAACAACTAGCATAGCATTTATAAAATACCTAGATACATTTTGTCTAAGATAAGTTTTTGTTATTTTCAAAATATAACTACTTAGCAGATAGGATACAAAACACTTTTTGTTGTTGTTGTTGTTTGTATATAGAATTTGGAAAACTGAAACTCAGAATAACAGAAGAGGACCTCAGAAATCTCATCTTTTTGATAGGATACTTCCCTTAAGGATCCTAACAATTGCCATGCAGAATCAACAAATAAATAATTTTCAGTGGTGTTTTGTCTCTCTCAATTTCTACCATTCAAGTTATGTGACACCTACCACTTACCTTGAGGGATAATTCCATAATCCAGCAGTTTTCCCTAACAGGAAGTTTTTCGTGTATTTTAACCAAATTATCTTTCTCTAACTTTCATGTCAGTCTCCACTGTTACACCAAATGTGAGCACATCAGTGAATGATTTCTCATTCCCAGTGAGGATTACTCTTTTAAACATTTGACCGTCTGATGTTTTCATTTATTTCTCACTTCCCCAAGAGTTACCTATTTACCTGCAACAAAGTTCTTTCAACTGTCAGTCTCTGAACTGTCTTTATCAATTTTATGCTCTTCCCTGATGAGCAGCCTCTACATTTGTTTACTAAATGATTTGAAGTCAGGCATATGAAGATTATAGCTCTTTACTACAAAGCTATATTCTAAACTTAATACAAACAAACACACAAAATAAACCAGCTGGCACACCCCAAACAACTAAAATATTTGAAGCAGTAAGATTTTCAATTTAGGGTCTGCTTTAATTTGATACCTTAGAGGTCACTTCTTGAGAATATGATACAGAGGAAGTGTGATAACAATCTCAAAACCCCCAGAAGAGTAAGGCGAGATATATTTCAAAGGACAGAATACTGAGGCAAGATATATTCCAAAGGATCCACTTCTTCACGGAAAAAGACAAAGAATATTTCCACAGCTACCGAACTAGCAGTTTGTGCTTAGATGAAGACTGTTGGTTAGTAGGCAATGGGGCAAGCGAATTGGAATTGTAATGGGAAATGCAGGATTGATACTTTTCTTGCAAATGAAAGATTTAGAACCTTGGGAATATCATAGATGATGGTTATATTTCCTGTGTTTCTTTCCTTCTTTAAACTCCAATTGCATGTTTTATTATTCCCATTTTCATTATTTATCTAAGGTTTTTCAAAGGCCATTTCCATGATGTTTGTTTGCTGTGTTTCTATAATTTCCATCTTTAAAATAACACTGATGACCTTAAATCAAGATTCTTTGAGTGGGATTAAGATTTACATATATTAATTTTATGATATTGCTTAAAGAATGCCATATTACGTATATGGTTGCATATTACAAAGCTCAATACAACCTACCTTGGCATAAAATTACCCCATTTAAATGTATTTTTTTTTCAAAAGCAATTATTAGATGTCTCTAATGTTCAGGAAATGTGTTATGTTCTAGTTAGTCACACTTCTCATCCATGTATACTGTTAAGGAAGATATGAGAGTAAATTTCAGTTATGTATTTCGAATTGTATAGTAGACTTCCATACAACGTATAACAGAAAGAGATTAAGCCTATGAGCAGCGGACAAGGAAGGAGGGGTGGGAAATGCCTTTAAAGTGATGTGTCATCTGAGTATTCAGTAGGAATAGCTTTTTACCAAAGAGCTGGAAGCCACTGCCAGGTGATACAGCATTGTGAGTTCACAAAGCACAAAACGACCTGCTTACTCCAAAGACTAGTCACAGTTTGTGTTCCTGCAGCACCAGATGCAGTGAAGATTCAAGAAAAACAACATTTGAGATGAAGCTAAAGAATTCAGAAAGGCAGAACATATGTCATAGAAAATACTTTGGATTTTAACTCAGGATTGCATCAAACGCTGGCCTTTCTGTCCAACCTAGACTCACCTCCTTTTGTAAGGAAATATTTCCTGAAACACAGCCACACCGTTTGTTTACATTTTGCCTATGACTGCTTTCCTGTTACTCCTGCAGAGTTGAGTAGTTGTGGCAGAAACCACATATCCTGCTAATCTTAAAATGTTCTCTATAAAGAAAAAGGTGCTTTTACCTCTGGGCAATGTTGAGCCACTAAAAGTTTGGAGACAAGAGGTAGCACTTTTGCTTCTCGCTTTTAGAAAGCTGGATTTGATAGCAGTAAGACAGTAGACTGGAGATTTCGTAAAATGTGTAACCTGGCATGTAATCAGTACTTCCTGTCTGTTGTGTCTAGCTTCTTCCCTTTCTTTTTCTTTTCTATTTTCAACTTAAAATCTGTTAACACTGATGTCATCTGAGACTGTAGCCTTTTGCTTATTTTATTAATTATTGAATATTTTACACCCGGATTTAGAGGAAGACAGTAGTTTTACAAAAGCTGTTTCACAAGTAATGTATGATACATGGTTTCTATAAACCTGAATGTCTACTCTTGGTTATATGCATTTCCATTTTGGTATAAAATCATCATCTGCAGCAGCAGTAGATACTTCTTGTTCATCCACTGTATATAAAGGACTTTGCTAGGTACAAACTAAATACAGTGGGAGCTCTTTGTGCTGAAAGACAATGTACTCGATCAAAGTATTGTTAAACAATATGGTTTTCTATCTGGAGGTATAGCAGCACTATCAACATTTTAGGCTAGACAATTCTTTGTTTTGGGGGTGTTTTCTTGTGCATTCTAGGATGTATCATCCCCAGTCTCGACCCACTAGATGCCAATAGCACCCCCCGCCTCAGTCATAATCAAAAATGTCTCCAGATATTACCAGATACAATATGTCTCCTGAGGGAACAAAATCTGTGCTGGTTAAGCACCACTAAATTTTGTTTCCTTCTCTTCTGTGTTCTCACAGAATATCACTTTGGTGAAAATAACAAAAAAAAAAAAAAGAAAAAAGCTGTATATGTAAATATTTTTTTTTTCTGCAAGGAGTTCTTTAGTCAGAAAGTTGAGATCACAGGCTAATGGCATGGTGAGGATGGATTCAGTCTGCACTGTGTACCCATCTCTTCCTGAAAATTGACTTCATGTTGTGACATTTTCAATTCTTGCACAAATCTTTGTCACAGAAATGAGGTATCAGATTTCAATTGTCTCATTTTTACATTCTTCCGCTGTAGTTTGTTGACCTTTTCAGTATTCTAAGCAAGATTTTGAAAGAGTTGACCATTCCCTTCTCTTCTTATTAAAAAGTATGAGTAACCTGTTGCAGAGACTAAAATGACCAGCCTACTGAGATGAAGAATTTTAAAAAGGTCAGAATGGTTCAGCACATCATATATTTCACAGTGTTTGTAGAATTGTGAATATGTGTTTTAACTATCTTTTAAATAAAAATTAAATCATTGTTTAAAATAATTAGAGTATACTTTGATTAATGTTCCTCCTAAAGTTGTTCTAATTTTTTATATAACCTTTGTCTTCTGGTCATCCCAGGAAATTCAGATTTAGATAACCCCATGTGAGAATGTTTGATATTGTCGGACAGCTATTTATCGTATTTCTTAGCCCTGAAATACTTACATCTCTGTGAGTCTACTCAGCTTTTCTGAATTTCCAGATAAAAAGGTAAAACTCATTCAAATAAGAGACATTAAATTTTCTGCTTCTTCAGCAACACTGCAAGAATTTTCATTTAACAAAGTGTGAGCATCAGCAATACTATTATCAATGGACATCTGGTTTTCATTCTCATACACATAGACAGCAATTTAAGGTCTGGTTTAGCATATTCAGTGAAGTAAATGTTTAGGAGTGGAATTAGGGGAGGTAGATGAGTTTCAGCACTTTTTTTTTTAGTCAGAACTGAATCTGAAATTACTTAAATATCAAAAAGCCAAATGCATTAGAACACAAAACTTGTACCAGTACAGAAGCTTTAAAATATATTTGTGACATATGTAAATGACATAAATTCTTGAATAAAACAATCATGTAAAATTGCCTTTATTCTCTTTGTATTTAGTACGTGGAAGTACCAAGGGACACAGCTGCTGCCTGAGAACTCAACTATACAAATACTGAATGGAAACAAAAGGTAGCAATTAGATATTAAAATGCATGTTCTACTTGCAGCATGTGCAATCAACTTACAGGTGCCATGGGACCTGAGGGAGAGGAGTGGCAAGAATAATGTGAACTAAAACAAAAATTGTCTTGGCACGTTTAGTTATATGTGAAATAAAAATGACTTCACCTAAGATTCAATATTAAATATTTTAATAATACATTTATTTTTGACCTATGAGCATATGCATCTCCTATATCTCCTAAGGCTAGAATTGCAGATAAGTAAATATGACCAGTACATAGTTTCTGTGGGGGAGTATACAGAGTCTCACTCTTAAACAGAATCCAAGGTAGGAGTCATATAACCTGGCTTCAAATTTAACATCCATGTGTCTTTAATTAATTTCTCTAGGTATGTATTGGCTGGTTATCTCTGGTAAAATGATGTTGATAAAAGCTCCTTTACTTAAAAGATCTGTTGAGAAGATATATTGATCTGTTGAGAAGTTTTATTTTGTTAAATACTTGCAATCATCTAAGGACATATGTGCTGGAAGTATAAAAACTCACTCATGAAAAATGCTTTGTTAAGTATCTACTACCGATTCCATCTGCAAAGGGGATAGAAAATACGCAATTCACTTTCTTTGTCTGAAGGCATAGCTGGCCTAAAAGAGTAGTTAGGACAAAATGAAAATACCCTGATGGGTAAAGTATTTCATAAGTTTTAAAGTAATGTTCAGTTATTTGTATATTTTAAATAAATATTTTCTTCTAATTATGAGCTAGATATTCTGGTTGTCCTAGAAACACTAAATGAATGTCCTTGATTTTGAGTAATTTATAGTCTAACTGGGGATATGTAATTTCTAAGTGGTATAGATTTGATATAGTAGCAAGGATGCCACAAGGTACATGAAGAGTAGACTGGTATTAATTTCAGATATGAAACATAAGTTTAAAACAGCTAATTGATTACTCATGGACAAAAATCAGAAGATACAGGATTCTTGAAATCTTCTGTATACAGAAGATACAGATTTGAATTCAAACTTTCTGCTTCCCAATTAAAAACATCTCCAATGAAAATCTCATTTTTAAACTATATTTACATATAATTAGGATTCAAGCTAGAAATGAGTGACCAAAATAATCAGGTACAAAGTGTACTGGGTGTTGAAAAGTAGAGAAAAGACAATGCTATTAAAACAAAAACAACAGTTTCTGGTCAAGACGGCCTATAGGTAAATGAGGTGCTCACTTCCTACCACGACCTCACCAAAATTACAGTTAAACTTCATAGTAACCATCATGGAAAACTTCCTGAAATCTTGCTGAACAGAAGTCCTATAATTAAGGATATAAATAAGAAGCCACAGCAAGACTGGTAGGATGGGCAGAAAGCAGAATAAGCAGGTAAAAATCAAAATATATCTCCCCCAGAGGAGCCCAACACCAGCCCCCCCAGCCCAGGGTTCTAGTGATAGGAAGAGAAGTTCTCATAACTTATGAGAAGCTCTCATAACTGTAAAAACCAGCAGAGATTATGACTGAGTGAGACAGAGGGCTTCTGGAGTCCTAGGCATTCCTCTTAAAGGGTCTGTGCATGGACTTACTTGAACTAAACGACTCTGAGCTCCAGCTGGGACTCTACCTCCACTGGGGCAGCAGCTAAAAAGACATATTAGAGACATATGAGGAGGAACTGAATTGTCTGGCTTTGGTGTAAGAGCTGAAGGACCAGCTTTCTCTCAGACAGAAGTGCTGACAGAAACCATTCCTATTCTAAGCCCTCCTTCCACAGAATTTGCAGACTGGTGCCTCATCTGAATCTCCATCAACCTAGCTAACACTGTTAGAACAGCCATGGTGAATCCTTGAGACACCACCCCACCTAACTTGTGGACCCACACAAATTGTTTCCAGTGGATTTTCCATACAAGCAGCCAGTCTTGGCTCATGCTGCAGACTTTCCTAAAACTCTCAAAGGTTCACAAACTGCAAACAAGCAGCATCTGTCTTTGGTGTTACCCAAACCTCTTGCTAAGTGTCCCTAGGCCCAGCGCTAGTGATAACCAACCTCAGTTCAAAGCTTGGCCTCTCTTGGGCACTTCCAAGCCCAGCAACAGTAGCAACCATCTGCATATCACTTTGTTGCTCATGCTATGTAGACCTAGGCAGGGCAAAGGTAGAAACTGATCTTGGCATGTACCTCCTAAGAGGTCCCAGAGCCAACACACAGAGTGGAGAGTTTCAAGACCATTCTCGAACATCACCTAACCAACTCACTAACAACACACTCAAGGGGTAGATTTATGTGGCACCAGTGTCCCACTGAAGTGCTCCAAGGAGTAGGCCCCTGTGCAGCAGCTCCTGCTCTATGGTCTTAGCCAGTCATCAAAGCCGATCGGCCAAGGAGTAAGTCCCTTTCATTGATGTGTCAATAGCAATCAATGCTCAACTACAACAGGAGAATGCACACAGCCCACAAAAGGTTGTACCTGGAATGCCTAGCAGAGGTGAGCAGGGAGGCTGTGCCACTGGCCCTACCAGACACCTGCTACCTAAGACCTCTCCATCAAGCCTGGGAGATATAGCAGCCCTACCTAATACAGAGAAACAAACATAGACAAGCAGCCAGAATGAGATGACAAAGAAACCTGTCCAAATGAAAGGAGTAGAACAAAAAGCAACAACAGCAACAACAAAAAACTAAACAAAATGGAGACAAGCAATACACTAGATGCAGAGTTCAAACCCCAGTTAAAAGGATGCTCAATGATCACAGTGAGAACTTCAACAAGGAAATAGGAAACATAAAAATAGAGACAGAAAAGGTACCAGTCAGAAATGAATACAATAATTGAAATGAAGAATACATTACAGGGAATCAACAATGGAGTACATGAAGCAGAGAATTCAATAGGCAAATTAAAAAAAGATGAAAACTAAATACACCCAATTACAATAGAAAAAATTCCAAAAAAAATGAAGATAGTTCAAGGAGCTTCTGGGACAGTTTCAAGTGTACCGCCTTTCACATCATAGAGGTGCCAGAAGGGAAGAGAGAGAGCAAGGAATTGAAAAGCCACCTGAAAAATGATGACTGAAAACTTCCCTAACCCGGTAAAGAACATAGACCTACAAGTCTAGAAAGTGCAGAGTTCCAAACAAGATGGACCAAAAGAGATTCACACGAAAACACATTATAATTAAAATGCCAACTTTTAAAGACAAAGGAAAAATCCTAAAAGCAGCAAGGAAAAAGCAGTGAGTTACCTATGAGGGAGCTTCCATTAGACAATCAGCTGATTTCTCGACAGAAACATTTTAGGCTGGTACTGGTTGGCACAAAATATTCAAAGTGATGAAAAACAAGGATCTACCACCAAGATTACTCCACCCAACAAAACTATCATTTAGAATCGAAGGACAAAGAGCTCCCCAGACATGAAAAATCTAAAGAAGTTCATCACCACCAAATGAGTATTACATTAAGAAATGTTAAAAGATCTTTAAGAAGAAAACAAAAGATCAAAACTATGAATAGTAAAATGCCAATAAATACTTATCTATCAAAAATTACTTTAAATTCAAATGGGTTAAATAATCCAATCAAATACATATGGTGTCTGAATGGGTAACAAAACGAGACCCATACATATGATGTCTATAAGAGACTCATTGTAGATCAAGAGACACACAAAAACTGAAAGTATAGGGATGAAAAAATACTTCATGATGATGGACACAAACAAACAAAAAGAGCTGTGGTGGCAATACTTATACCAGACAAAATATACTTTAAAACAAAAGTTATAACAAGAGACAAAGAAGGACCCATTAATTTCACTTTGAGTATATATCTAAAGAAATCTAAAACACTAAATTGAAAAGACATGTTCATTCATATATTTATTGCAGCATTATAGACAATAACCGAAATATAGAAGCAACCTAAGTGTCCATCAAGAAATGAATGGATAAAGAAGTGGTGCATAGCAAAATGGAATATTACTTAGCCATAAAACAATTGAATGAAATCTTGCCATCTGCAACATGGAAGGAGTTAGTGATTATTGTGCTAAGTGGAATAAGTCAGAGAAAGACAAGTGCCAGACTATTTCACTTACGTGTGTAATCTATAAAGAAGTAGAATGGAAACAGGTTCATAGATACAGAGAATGTTTTGATGGTTGCAAGATATGGAGGGATTGGAAGGATTGATGAAAAAGTTGAAGGGGTTAATAAGTACAGATCTGTAGTTACAGAATAGTCAAGGGAAAGTGAAGTGCAGCATAGAGGATATAGTCAATAATATTTTAATAACAATGTATGGTGTCAGATGGACACTAGATTTATTAGGATGATCGCTTTGTAAGTTATATAAATGTCTAATCACTATGCTTACACCCAAAGCTAATATATTATTGTACATTAACTATAACTGAAAAATTTAAAAAATATTTAAAAAAGTAAAAATTAATAAAACAGAGCAAATTTTTACTTATAGCATAGTACATGACAGTAATATTTATATTTTTCAACCCTTTCAAGACTACCCATGCATATGTATATACATGTATGTTTGCCTGTGTTTGTATACCCATGTATGTGCATATATATGCTAACATAACTCATAATGTTAACTCACAAAAGCAATTGTATTGTTGCTACAGAAACCCATTAAAGCACTTTCACATCTACTATCTCTTTTAAGTGGATGCATATGTATATATGGATTCGAGGACCTCTTGAAATAATCCTAAATTCTCCCAAGACCTTGATAAACACTTTATAGTATTGATAAACAAATATATAGTATAAAGATATATTAGGTTAATACAGCAAATAGCTCTTTATATCATGCATTATGACTGAACAATAATATCAATATATTTCCTCATCATTTTTGCAATTTTACTTCATCTAGTTGAATCCCTTGTTTTGTAAGTGATAAAAAGCTAAAGAATGTGCTCAATAACTAACAATAGCCAATTAACTACTCTGTAAACACGTGATAAAATTTTTGTGAAGATTTTTTTATGAGTCTGCAGTCTGCAGACATTTCTGCAATTAGAGTTTATGATCAAGGAAGGTATGTTGAAAATGCCAGACTGGACTTCAGGTGATGTATAGGTCAGTTTTTTCTCTGAAGCTCATAGACCTTCAACTGAGTCACTTTCATCTCATCTGTAAAATAAGGAGATTGAACCCAGTGATTCCCAAACTACTTCTCTCTCAACATTCACTAAACTCATAATTCTGTCAAATTAGTCCCTCCCCCCTCCACCTACAGACACTGATTTATCATAATGATGAAATGCTTTTATTTCAAGTTAACCTATTAAGCCTCAAAAGTCTTGAGATATTTCAATATCTCTATCACATAAATCACATTTTTTGTGTCATAATAACATAAAATTTGAAATCAACAACAAAAATAACAAATATAAAGCATATTAAACTAAAAAATCTCAGTGAGTTCTGGGTTCTAATCAAACCATTCATTTTTTTAGAAAGTATTATCTTTTGTAATAGATACATATTTGTTTATTTTCTAGATTTAGTTTATTTTCACTTTGTTTTCTTTCCAGATGAAATTCACGTAAACTTCAAGTAAGCTTCAAAGCAAAACTATATCCAGGGCACAGCAAATTGTTGGTTGAGCACGCAATATCTATTGATTTTTAAAACTTACTTGGGAAAAACACAACTAGGTTTTCAATGGGATTTTTAATGGGAAATATAAAAGGCAGGTTCTCTCTCTTTCTCTCTCTCTCTTTCACTCTCAGAGAAAAAGATAATTTTTTTTCACTAACAAATGGTTTATTTTCCTTCTGCTATACAGATGATTCTTTTTATTAATTCACTTTCTGTGCACTCAACAATATGCTCTATTTTAAATAATACCTTGTATGATTCTGCTCTGCTCAAATGACTTATACTTAACTTTCCAAGTTACAAATGTATAGTATAAAGGTGTATCTTGTGAATCGATTACATATGGCTGTATTCATTCTATCCAAAATATTGTACAATGATAGTTTGTCAGGAACTTAATCTTTTATTACAATATAATTAGAAAAAATTGTTTCAACTTACAATACCTTCTTCTAAGTACACATCTGAATAAGGACTGCATAGGTCATATTTGAAATAAAATTGAGAAATGATTTAGTATTTTTTAATTAGAATTATGCCACCATAATCCAACATGAATCCAAGTTTTTCATGAATTCTTGAGTCATCTCTTTAAAAAGCTGATTGATTTTACAATATTAACTTACTACACTAATTATCTGTACAATAAATAATTTAAAAGACCTTAAAGTAATTTTCATACAGATTTTACATAATTGATTAGAATTTATAGACAACGATTACTTTGATATTTTATATTTTGATCTATTCAGTAGAAATAACTAAAATGAGCCAAGTCTTACCATATAATATAATCATATAATCTAGTCCCAGAAAATGAAATTTGAGAGGAATGTTCTTTCTTTCAGGCCACAGGGGTACTATTTAATGAACTGCCACTTCAGTGTGCTAAATGATGCCCCAATGGACTGAAAGAGAAGACCTGCTTCCCAAACTAATCTGCACTGTGGGAGCACTTCGCTCGCCTGACGAGTGCTGACCTGGTGCATCACATCCTAAAATGCCATCAGGGTTATGCGAGTATAATTGATGGCAAATGAAAGCTGCAAAAGACTACTTTTTTTCCTTTTTTCATTTCCAAACATTAGGTCCCTAATTCACCAGTGTATGATTTTATAAAGCAGATGCTTTATTAGGGCACATGAACTTCATGTGACATTATAATTCAAGAGCTCTTTTCAAGACTTATGATGTGATATGACCCATTTTTTTAATCAGTTCAGGTGCTGTCATTAAAGACAAATTAAGTTTCTCATGGGCCATTTTTTAAAATAGACTTAATATCCTATACATTTTTATTTTTATACAATTTTTGAATGATGAATAGTTTACTAAATAGAGAAAAAATGACATTTTAAAAAGCAATGCAGAGTGTTCTGAAAAAAAAATTAAGAACATATTTTGTCTTAAAAAAGACCTTTAGAAACTATTTTAGACTTTGCCCAAATGGTGACGAGTGCTGGACCATTAACACTGTTCCAGCTCTCTGGAGAAGAAGTGCCATTAGTATCAATTTCCTAATGTGCCCAATAAGACATTTCGGTGTAATATTAAATATACTCTGACGTATTCTTCTGGGGCCATTTTAGAAAATGTAAATGAGAGCATCCTATGAAAGATATAATAAGTAATTCTGGCCAAGGCTTTCAAAAGTTAGGGTTGTTCCAAAGGGACGATAGAAAAGGAAGTTTGCTATTCAGGTGGCAATTGAAGGGAGGGTTGGAAAGGTTGATGGTAAATTCCCTTTACTTTCCTTTAACCTTGGTCTAAAGTCTGTGTGTTCTTTAACATAGTTCTTCAAGAACATATGTGCATGACTCATGGACATGGAAAATGGTGGGCGACTGCCTGAGTGAGTTGGTGGGAGTCTGGGTGAAGGAGGGCAAAGGGGAAGTATTGGGGCAACTATAATAGCATACATAGAATATAATTTTAAAAACGTCTCTGGGTTTAGCATACTATACAATTTCTAGTGATTGGCTGAATCACAGTATTTTAAAGATATAAAAAGACATAAACCATGTGGTTATAATATCTTCTAATAAAGAATCTGAATCAAAGAAAAGAAAGAACCCTGATAAACTATTATACTCTTAGATAATAGCAGAGCTAGAGTAGAACCAGGATTTTTTTTTTCTTGGCCAAATTATCTTTTAAAATATTCAATAATAGTTAAAGAGCTTAAAAGCATGAGAAAAATTAAGATAGAAATCTTTACTTCTTTAACTTAGAGGATCCTATATTTTATTTAATAAATCTGTTAAGTACTTCAAGGGACACAAGTAATGGCATTGCAACCCTGTTTTTTCTGACCTGGTTAGCAATACGTTTAGAAATAATGTAGTTTTGGAATACAGTGATTTTACTAAACATTTCTAAAATAAATCTTCATCTAATGGGAATCATATTTGGAATAGAAAGCTAACATTTCTATTTAGAAGAACATTAAACCCCTAATTTCCTCATGACAAAAGCAAAAATCAATCAACTTGATCATTCAGTAACTTAAAACCAACTGCAGAGACAATTCAGAATATAATACAGAGGGAGTACTACTTACAGTATATGGGAAAATTCTCTTCCTTTGTTCTGTGAATTGTGGCGTGAGAATTGATTAGATACAGGAAGCAAGAAGCTCCAAATATTATGCCCTGACTTCCTTTCTCTGGGTAAAATTCCAGAGTTGGAAAGCATGATATTTAAGTTGAGGAAAACTAAAGAAAGACTGATTTATCTGTCTGTCTTTCCATTCATCTATCTATCCATTTATTTGTTGGCATGGTGAACTCAGAACAGACTACAATGGAATATGATCACATGCCAAAGTGGATGTGAATAACACAGCAGAAATAGAAGGAAGTGTCTGGATGAGCCTGGGGTATGTTTCTGGTTCTCTCCTTTCTGCATGTTGTATTCAAGGGATCCAGAGGTGGTCACAGGTAGAGGTGAGAGAGTAGATAGCAAATGAGGGAGTAGATCAGTTAGCAGAGGACTATGTTGATGATAAACAGATCTTATTATTTAATGATTTACAACTGGGTGCACTGTTGAGAATGATAGTTTCTGGATGTAGGCCCAGCACGGCATGACCAAACGTCAGTTATGGCATGTCACCCTGACCTATCACTAGTCCAGAGACCAAAGAGATGTACAGTATCTGTAAACCCACCAGGCAGTGTGAACACCAGGTGCTCCTTTTGCCACTGCTGCTACAGAAATGCTTATACCCACACCCCAAATTTTACCAACTTAAAAGGAGAAGGGGGCATGGAAAATGGATCACTGAAAATTTACAAAAAAGGTAATATTTAACCTGCAATACTCTCTAGAGTGAAGAATTTTCATCGCAGACCCCTCAAGATTCCTCAAAGTTAAATTTTGTCTAATGTGATCTCATAATAGAATATCACCAAACACAAAAAGAATATGCCACCATGACATGAAGACAATAAACAGCAGATTTACATTTCTGAAGACTTTAATATGTCAAAGACCTTCTTGACTGGTCTGGCTCAGTGGGTTGGGCTTCATGCTGCAAACTGAAATGTCACCAGTTCAGGTCCCGGTCAGGACACATGCCTGGGTTGTGGGCCAGGTCCCCGGTTGGGGGCATGAAAAAGGCAACAGATCATTGTTTCCCTTGTACAGCAATGTTTCTCTCCTTCTTTTCCTCCCTCCCCTCCCCATTCTCTCTAAAATTAAATCAATAAAATAAAATTGAATAAATAAATAAAATTGCAAAGACCATTTGCACAAAGCAAAATAGTTGTACATGAAACAAAAAGTAAAGGTTCCTCATAACTCACAACCTCCATTATGTGAATTTCTGCTCTAAAATTATATGGCATGTATAATTTGGAAAACTTCATGTCAGAATTTATTTTAATATTGATTGACATTGCCTGAGAAGGAATTTATTTTAATATTGATTGAGTAGCCTGATAGATGCAAACACAAATACTCTGGACAAGTGAACTTTCCAGTATGGGCTTACAAAATTTCATCTAATACAGAGTGCGGAGAAGCACACACTCATAGTCAAAATGTCTTACCTCCGCAAATGTTAACACACATACACACACACTTACATACACAAAACCTCAGAAAACCATAAAGAAACAAGGTGTCATGAATGAGATCAACAGAAAAAAATAACCAGCACAGACATTTTCATAAAATTTCAAATTTGGGGATTATAAAAGGCAAACTTAAATAAGTATACTATTCAGTAAATTAGGAAGAGAGTAAAAGTAAGTAGAAAACAAAATCTTTTAAAAAATAATGCCCAGTATATTTTAAAAATAACAAAATAAAACTTCCCCAAATGTAAAATATTATCATTCATTCACTCATTTACAAAAATCTCTAAAATCTTCATATGCCTTATAATTTTTCAGGTTGTGAAGACAACTGTAACCAGAAAAATACTTCATTTATTTGTTGATTTTATTCTAGTGTGTGTGTGAACAAATCAACAAAGTGTTATTAATATACGGTGCTAGTGCAACGGGTATGGAATGAGGTTCATGACGGGGTGCTGGCTGAGAAACCTCTGGGAATATAGAAAAAAAAGAAAAACAAATCCCAAAGCCTCCACAGCAGCCGCTGGGGATACGGAAGCAGACAGACCTGTTAGAGGTACTTTGCATAGCAATAACATCTGGATAGTTTCATAGTCATGCTAAATAGTTTGCTTGCCTCAGGGGTGAGGGAGATGGGTTTGACTTTAACCCCCTGATGCAGTGAGGAAGTGGTTCCTGGGGCTGCCTGCCTGAAAGCAAAAAGAGGGTCAGCCCCCTGTCTCAGGGCCACGCCTGCCGGAACTAACAATGGCAGTCAGAGAAAGGCAGAAGATACAGGAACAGACGGGCGTAACCCAGTGTGGGAGGAGTCAATAGAAATTGGGTTACAGAGGAGGCGATGGGATTTAAACTAGGTCGGGGAGCATTCTCTCTGGCTTGGCCATGAGGCTTGGCAAGAAAAAGCACGCTTGGTCATGCAGGGATTAGTACTGAGGGAAGAGCCATGCTGTCTGTAGTAAGGGATTGTTTTGCCTTGTGGCTGAAAGAGAGCAATGAGAAGGGAGAAGTTAATGCTCTGGCTGATTCTGCAGCTGCAAAGGGCTTCCTTGCAAGATCCTGTCCCGCTGCACCTGGATTTTACCTGGGTTGTTAAGACCTATGCCTTTCCTGAGTTTCACCAAGATCCATAGTATCGTGACACATTTTTGTGGACTACGATTTGGAGAGAGATGACAACCTATTCCAGATCCTGCACAGATAAGGGCATGGGGAACTTTTCAGGATGCTTTTGGCTTGTAGTGATAGGAGACTCAAGAGTTGGAAAATTTTAGTTTAAGGTAAAAAGTTATAAGCCTCTCAAATAATATATACGTTAAAGCTTTTGTTTCAGAAACTACAGATAGATAAGGCCCATCCTGGCTCCTGGGAAAACAGCCGATCTCCTGGGATAGTGCTAAAGATTACAAATGGAGGTATCCAGGCCATCGTGCTTCAGGGAGGGAGAGACAGAAGACCACGTGCCCCTGGACAGGAATGTTGCAGTTTCTTTCACCTAATCCTCCTTGAACTTCAAAACCCCTCACTGCACCTTGTTTATTCCCTGCTATAAAAACCTTGTCCTGGAAAGAAAAGACAAAATGGTCTGTTATGGTATAAACTCACCATCTTCTCAGATCACTGGCCATCTGAATAAAGCACCCATAAAGATTCAGAGATCACTGTCATTGTTTATTGGGTTTGGTAGTGACAGGTAGCCCAAATACCGGTGTCTTTTCCGGTTTCAGTAGCCTGGTGGAGAGCATGGGAAGTTCTATGTCTCGTGGGAAAGGAGGGCTCTGAGCTAAGGTTCTCTGAGCCACCCCCACATTGGAATGTTGCAAATAAATACCTGCCTGTCCCTTCCAGTATTAATTGTTGGGTTATTCACCAAGGCACCCTGTGAATGGGCCCCAGTCTGCCTGGTAACACTAAGAATATCAACTAATGAGATAATAATGGAATTGGGTCCATAGCTCACACTTTACAAAGAAGTTAATTTATAATGGGTTAAATAGTAAAATATGACTTTAACACTTCTAGTAGAGAATGTAAGAAAATATATTTATTACTTCAGGATAGAAATGACTTTCTTAGTTAAAAGCAAAGAGTTGCCTTGGCTGGTGTAACTCAGTGGATTGAGCGTGAGCTGCAAAGTGTTGCCAGTTCAATTCCCAGTCAGGGTATATGCCTGGGTTGAAGGTCACATGCCTGGGTTGCAGGCCAGGTCCCCGGTGGGGGCCACGTGAGAGGCAAGCACGCATTGATGTTTCTCTCCCTCTCTTTCTCCCTCCCTTCCATTCTGTCTAAAAATAAATAAATAAAATCTTTTATTAAAAAAAGCAAAAAGTGCTAACCATACAAGAACCTATTCACAAAACCAACTGTGTTAAAATTAAAAACTCAATTTATCAAACAGCAGCAAAAAGATAAATTGGAGAAATAAAAAAAAGTGGAAGAATTCGTAACACATTAAAAATAGCCAAGAATTAGTGCACTGAGTCTATAGAGAACTTATAACGATGCATAAAAATAAACATCTTAACATAAACTGTTTAAAAGGCATAAACAGACATTTGTTCTGATAAAGAAACAAGAAAGATTTATCTTCATTAATAATATAAGAAATCAAATTATTCCCACAATGATACACTATTTTTCACAAACCAGGTTGAAAACTTTAAGAAATTTTATTTGAGGCTGTGAATCAACGGGGCCATGACACACTGACATTGAAAGTGTAAATGAGTACAGATATTTGCAGAAGCTATTTGGCTCCTGCTTGTAAATTGGACAACTATGGAACCTGCGGCACTGAAGTTAGATCCCAGATATGTCTTCCTTTAGCTCCCTCTGGAAGGAGACTAAGTCAAAGATTTCAGGAGACACCAGAAAGAAGGAAATTGTGATAGAGAAGGGAAGGAAGTCAGGACAGAGGTTATAAAGCAAGTTAGCACTGGAGTGTTATCATACTGGTAAACCCCTTGTGAGGTTACCTCATGTGGATGGGGTGAAGGTAAAGCAACAGGATATATTTATGCACAAATTCCCCTTGCCTTTGAGTTCTGCCAGGGACCCCTGACCCGCTGAGAGACAGGTAATGTTTCAAAAGCCAGAGGAAGACCTCAGGCAGAGGTATGCATCAGCTTCTGTGTGGCAGTTAGATCCCCGGATAAAAAGGGTGAAGTGGCTGCATGTGTTCAGGGGAGCACCGGCAGTTTCTGCTACAGCGTGCATATGAGAGAATACCTTGTCCACGTGCAGGAGTAGAAGGCTCAGAGAAGCATTTTTCCTGGTAGATGGCACACACAAAGAAGTCAATTCTCAAATCAGACTCAGTGAATTAGAAATTTCACACACTAAATTAGAAATTAGTATCCCATTTTACTAGTTTCAAGGATGCAATGATCAAGAGACTAAGATGGCCTGGCTGGTGTAGCTCAGTGGATTGAGCATGGGCTGGGAACCAGAGGGTCCCGGTTCGATTCCCAGTCAGGACACATGCCTGGCTTGCGGACCAGGTCCCAGATGAGGGCCATGTGAGAGGCAACCATACATTATTCTTTCTCCCTCCCCTCTCCTCTCTCTGAAAATAAATAAATAAAAAAATCTTAAAAAAAAAAAGTAAAAAAAAAAAAGAGACTAAGATGAAGCAGGTTGACCTTCTGGACATTAATAGCAGCTCTCCAGATGCTTTAGTGATTTGGGTAGAATAAAATCATGTAACATATACAAAGTATTTAGGGCAGTATCTAGTGGATAAAAAAGTATTTTATATTTTAAATAAATTGAACATTATGTTAACTTTTAACTAGCACAAAATATCAGCAAATATCAGATAAAGTATAGTATATCTCTGGTGTTCATTAATTTTTATGAACTAATTAAATGATCAATATCTGTAAATATGTAAACTCAATCAATTGGAACTGTGGTAAATGGATAGTTTATTTTTTTTTAAAAAATCAGAATCAGTTTGAAGATAGTTTTAATTTTTGGTTTACTTTGAAAAGTAAATACTGCGATTTGCATGGTTGCACGTAGCTTATATCTAAAATTAGCTTGTATAACACTGGCCATTTTGAAACCATGTAACAAAATGGAAGATGCATATTTTCTGTTAAGCTCTTGTTTTACCTAAAATTACTACCTTTCTCTATCTAAAATATAGATAAATTGAAGTAACCTAATTTCAGAGTCATTATTTTGCAAATATGTTTTTTTTTTTCCCTCCATCCTGGAGGCTCTTCAATGGTGCTGGTCACTCTGCAATGCCATGGAGACCATTTGGCTAACATTGAAACTGCTTTTAGTGCTTTTCTCTCTCTAAGGCAATATATTCTGAAATCATTTCAGCAAGAACTGGTGAGCAAATTTACTTTACTATCTTTCATATATAGTAAAGTATTACTTACATACATTTAGCAAATAAAGTGAGACAGCAATTAAAAAGATGAAGAGTCAAATATGTAAACTCTAAGCTTCTTTTCATTTATCTTTGAGTTTCCAAATAAGGGAGATAGCAGCCCTCTTCCTCTCTCCTTCCTTACGCATTGTGTTTCAGTTGCTGTTGTTTTCACCACACTTGTTTCAGTGTTATCGTGATTGTTCGACATAAAACATTTAATAACGTAGAACATTAGGATGATTTATACCTGGTGAGGACCCCTCGGAGCAACGTGGTTTCTGTTGAATGAGGAAAAAGCGTTCCAACACTGAGCAGGAAGTCTACAGGGGTTATGTTGGAAACTGTCAATTACAATAAGTTTGCATCGCCAGTCCCTGGCAACTGCTTTGGGGGCCTGTGGTTTGGAGGGGCTTGCCTGGAGATACCTACTCTGCTCGTGGTGTCCTATATGAAAGTTGATGCTTTTATGGACCCTCTTCCTCGATCTCAAAATTTGGCCGTATCCATTTTTTTCTTCTGTTGTCAGACTGTTCCGTTAATTAGGTTAGGCTTAAAGTCACTCATTCTCATTTCTGCATATACACCACAAATGCCTACATTTTGCCTTGGAAATGATATTGTGCTGTACTCAATCATAGTGGTGTACTAAAAAACACTGTAAATTTAGAATGTTTCCCAGTGCAGCAAATTTCCTTTTGGAAGTAAAGAATTTCCTCTCTTTCTCTCTCTTTCTTTCTCTCTCTCTCTCTCTCTCCCTCTTTCTCTCTCTCTATCTCTCTTTCTCGCTCTTTGAAAGAGTATGTTTAGTTAGGAAAATCTTTTATTTTTCTTTTCTTCTTTTTTGGAGGGGGTTATACTTCTAACCTTTAAAGAGAGTTATTTCTACCCCTCAACCATTTCTGTTATTTCCTAAACAAATAAAGACTCCCGTTTGTTTCCATTTATTTTAGTTGTTATTCATCTTACAGATTCCTATAATGTTAAAGTTATGAGTTCTGTTTGGATATTCCCATAAGTAAACATACTAAATATTTTCTTAAATCCAGTACCAGAATGTCGAATAACCCATGGTCTTAGAGACACTTGACATTGTTTTAAGAATTTAACACCATCAGAAAATGTTATTCCTCAACTGCAATATTATGTATTTTGTGGTTTAATAATGGTTCTTAAATGAGTATAATATTGCAGTATATTTTTCATGTTCTCTGGTATGGTTAAATTCCTTAGCAAGCTGCATATTCAACACTTAGCAACACATAAAATACAGTAACCTGTTTCCTTCAATATGATTTCCAATTATAACTCAGAATATTCTTTGGAATCATTATATTCTATAATCCTGCCAATTTGCATTATTTACAGTTTTACTTTCCCTTTGGAAGACACAATTCTTTACAAATTCACACTTCATTTTTGTTTGGAGAAAACAACCATACTGCCAGCAGTATTTTCTGAATTCCTTCTGTAAACTGCTACCTAAATATTGGCGTGGCCAAATGTGCATGGCTTTGGGCAAAGTCAAGAAGCATAATATATAGCCTAGTGCAAAGTTACATTAAAGTGTGTGCATGTACTTTGTACTTGCACATGTCAAGTGCTGAATTGGTTTCTTATTGGATAAAAACACTCTGACTCTCATATATGAATTCTAGTAAATTCTGTAAATCTATATTTATATAAGAATAAAAATAATGGAAATATTAAATTTAATTTTCCAAAAGCAGTCTAATTAACAAAAAATGTATGAATTGTAATTATAATTTATATCATATAATACCATAATTGAATGAGTTTAATATACTAAATGTTATATATTAAAATGAATTTTTTTTGTAAAACAATCATTATAATCCAGTCATGTTGATTTATTGAGTATTAAAAAGCATAATTAATTTAGTGTTGACACATGTAACAGTCCCTCTAGTTTAAGTTAAAATTTAATTAATGTTATAATAGACAGAAAGAAAAATTTGTAAGCTGTTGACAAACAATATATTTTAAAGTCACTCTCAAATTGTAGCCATAACCCTTTCTGTTTTTTATTAATTCAATATCATGTCTCTAATAATAACCAAATAGAGATTAAATATTAAATAAACACCTATAAACAAAATTGTTATAGGACCTAGCATGGAGAACATAGTGTGAAAATCAGAGTAATAGTTCCTCTCATTTATTTAAAAACTGACGTTATTGTTTATATTTTACTTTTTTTTAAATATTGTATTTATTTTTAGAGAGAGGGGAAGGGAAGAAGAAAGAGAGAGAGAGAAACATCAATGTGTGATTGCTTCTTTTGTTCCCCCAACTGGGGACCTGGCCCACAACCCAAGCATGTGCCCTGATTGGGAATTGAAACAGCAACCTTTTAGTTCGCAGGCCCATGCTCTATCTGCTGAGCTACACCAGCCAGGGCTATCTATATTTTATACTCTTATTAATACATATATCATTGTCCTTAGTGAAAATGTTTTAAAGAACTATTTGGAAGGATTAATTTTAAAAGTCAAACAATATGTCACAGTGATAACTTCACTGTACTAGTCAGTGGGGGCAGTAGACACTGTTGAGTGAGCATGTGTACTGTGTAACCATCCCATTCAAAATGACTGAGTAAAGCAACAAATCTGCATCAAATTTTGTGTTAAGCTTAAACATTTCTCTACAAAAACAATTCAGATGATTCAGAAGGCCAACCTATGGGCAACCGGTGATCGGAAGCTTCATCGCAACAATGTGCCCGGTCATGTATCATGTCTCTTGCTGAGTTTTTGGCAAAACATCAAATCAGCCAGGTGACTCAGCCCCCCTACAGCCCAGATTTGGCAGCCTGTTTCTTCTGGCTTTTTCCAAACCTAAAATCACCTTGAAGGTGAAGATTTCAGACCATTGATGAGATTCAGGAGAAAACGACAGGGCAGCTGATGTGAGAACTGTGTGAGGTCCCAAGGTGCCTACTCTGAAGGGGACTGAGGTGTCATTGTCCTATGTACAATGTTTCTTGTATCTTGTATCTTCTTCAATAACTGTCTCTATTTTTCATATTACATGGCTGGGTACCTTCTGGACAGACATATTTATTCTTTCCCTTTTATTCCCCTTTTCTTCTTCCCCTTTCCTTCCTCATCCATTTCTTTTCTTTCACCTTCAATAGAATCTCTCTGTCACTTTCTCTTTCTCTCCCCCACTCATTCTCCACCATCTTCGGGCTTTCTACATGTATTTGTGAGGGCATGTGTGAACATGCATGCACATACACACCGTAATGATTAAAAGCAGATTTTGAAGCAACATTGCTTGCCTGTGAACACTAGCTCTGGTTATTGCTAGTCATGTAACATTGGGCAAATAACTTACTGTTTATTAGTTCTATTATCTTCAAAACAGAGATGATAAGTTTGCTTAAACTAGTCAGTTGCAAAAACAATAATGATTAATACACTGGTAAACTAAATGTATTGCAATAAATATCTTCAAGTTTGTACACTTCTCATTTGAAATGGGAGAAGTTAAAATTCTATTAATATCACATCACAATTATGGGAAATGTGTATTAGTCATATATAATAAATTTGGGCAAATTTACGAATCCATATATGTAATAATAGAAAATATTTACTAAAATTATTATGAATCAAATCTATTTTAAATATATTTAATGTGTTGATGTATTTAATTCCCCAATAATTCTCGGAGGTGGGTATTATTCTTATGACTATTTTCAGATGAGAAAATTGTGGTAACCATGTTAACCAGATAGTAAGAAGCAGAGCCTGAGTTTGAACCCCTCAAAAAGACATTCCAGAGTCTATATTCATAACTACAATGTGTTGTGTTTAGATTTCTCTCTTTATTTACTGGAATGAAATTATTTATTGCTTAAATCATATACTTTATAAATATTTTGAGTGTTTGGCCCTCACCAGTGTAGCTACATTGATTGGGCATGGTCCTGCAAACCAAAAGATTGAGGGTTCTATTCCCACTCACGGCTCATGCCTAGGTTATAGGTTCAGTCCCCAGTTGGGATGCGTGCCAAGAGGCAACTGATCAGTGTTTCTCTCTCTCTCTCCTTCTCTCTCCCCCTTTCTCTCTCTCTCCCTCTCCACATTCCCTTCTCTCTCTAAAACCAATAAATAAATATTTGAATGTTTGATCTATTAGTCTCTAGGTGACTTTTTAACCATTTGTCAAATATACATTTGTCAACTTTTCCTTGTCACTCTGTCAATTTTATATACACATTGATGCTATAAAGTTTGGTGTTATAGATTCAGGGTTGATATTACTTTCTAGAAAACACTAACAATGAAATTTAACCATATATAATCTGATTTATTTTTTCAACATGTATCATGAAACCCACTCTTTTGAATGTGTCTTTCCTTCTAATAAAGCATTTTAAATAATTCTTTTAATGAGAGTTCTAAAGTCAATCAGTATTTCAGAAAATTTTATTTTTATTCTTTTTTTTTTAAGATTTTATTTATTTTCAGAGAGAGGAGAAGGGAGGGAGAAAGAACAATGTATGGTTGCCTCTCACATGGCCCTCACTGGGGACCTGGCCCGCAATCCAGGCATGTGCCCTGACTGGGAATCGAACTGGGACCCTCTGGTTCTCAGCCCGCGCTCGATCCACTGAGCTACACCAGCCGGGCCTATTCTTGAATAATAATTGGAGAGGTAAGTGTAAACATCAAGATTGTAAGTTATTTTTGCTATTAATGTCACATTTTTGCTTACTTATTGTTTTTACTCACTTACTGATTTGTAGTACATTGTCAATTTAACATTTATTTATTTATCTTTTAGAATGCATATGAATATGGCTTAGTGCAGTTGTCTGTAACAAATTATCATGGGCTGGAGATTTGCTCAACAAACATTTATTTCTCATGATCTGGGGACTGGGGCAACTGAGACCAAGGTGCCCGCAGACCTACTGTCTGCTGAAAGCTCAATTCCTAATTTTCAGAAGGCCATCTTCTTCCTGCATCCTCACGTGACAGAGAGAAGAGAGAGGAAGAAGTAAACTTTGGGATGTCTGTTCTTGTTACTGCACTGGTCCCACCAAGAGGGTTCCATCACATGATCTAACTACCGCCCAAAGGCCTTACCGCTAACATCATTCCACTGGGTGTTACCGTTTCAACAAATGAATTTTGGGAGAACACAAACTATATAGCCCCAAACTATGAAACCATAGAGTCATACCTCCATACTTGCCAGCTTCAGAACTCATCAAACTTCATACTCATCTCATTTTGATGAGAAAAAAAAAAAAAAGTTTCAGCACTTAGCGCTTGCTTGGGACTCATTGCACTTGCTAGAACTTGTACAAGTAACCAAGCTGTCCTGCAAGAGAAAATGCTTCATCTTCACTTGGTACTCATGGGTTTCACACTCATCCTGAATCTGGAATGAATGAATGAGGAGTACTGAAGGGAACACTATACACAATCAATATGTAGTTATGTACTGTATGGATAAATATGTAAACATAAATAATCTTTGTTTTTCTGGAATGTGTATTTTCTCCATTTTATCTGTTTATTATTTTTTATCCCATTTCTGATTGTAATTCTTCCTAAATCTGAAGATACAAATCTGTAATCAATTCTGGAAATATTAGTAATTCTTTTTTTTTAAATAATCACTTTATTGTTTTTCAATTACAGTTGTCTGCATCCTCTCCCCACCCCTCCATCCCCACCTCCCTCCCCTACCTCCCTCCTCCCTCTTGGTTCTGTCCATGTGTCCTCTATAGTGGTTCCTGAAAACATTTCTCCCCATTGTCCCCTCCCCCTCCCCCCATGCTATTGTTAGAGTGTTCTTAATTTCAATGTCTCCAGTTATGTGGAAATATTAGTCATTCTTGTTTGGGATATAATTATTCCATTTATCCTTTCATCCTTTAACTTCTATTAGAATGATTTTGGAAATTCTTGCACTACTTCCTATGTTTCTTAAGCTCTTCTTCATAATATAAAAATGTTTATCTCTTTGTGGCACATATTGAATCATTCCCCATATCTGCTTTTCACATCACTTACTTGGTCTTTGTGTCCAGTATATTTCTTTTTCTTTTTTCTAAGTATATTATATTGATTATGCTATTACAGTTGTCCTGACTTTTTCTCCCCCTTATCTCCCCTCTGCCCTGCACCCCCCACCCTCCATCATCACCCCCATCTTAGTTCTGGTCCATAGGTTGTACATATAGATTCTTTGGCTTCTCTATTTCTTATACTATTCTTAACCTCCCCCTGCCTATATTATGCCTACCAATTATGCTTCTTATTCCCTGTACCTTTTCTCCCTCATTCTCCCCTCCCTTTCCCCACTGATACCCCCCCTCCATCTGTGATTCTGTTCCTGTTGTAGTTGTTTGCTTAGTTTTTGTTTTTTAAGTTCAGTTATTGATAGTTGTGAGTTTCTTGTCAGCTTACTGTTCATAGTATTTGATCTTCTATTTCTTAGATAAGTCTCTTTAACATTCCATATAATAAGGGCTTGGTAATGATGAACTCCTTTAACTTTACCTTATCTTCGAAGCACTTTATCTGCCCTTCCATTCTAAATGATACCTTTTCTGGATAGAGTAATCTTGGATGTAAGTCCTTGCCTTTCATAACTTCAAATACTTTTTTCTAGCCCCTTCTTGCCTGTAAGGTTTCTTTTGAGAAATCAGCTGATAGTTTTATGGGGACCCCTTTGTAGGTAACTCTCTTCTTTCTTCTTGCTGATTTTAACATTCTCTCCTTATTTTTAATCTTGGGTAACTTAATGATAGTGTGTCTTGGTATGTTCCTCCTTGGGTCCAATTTCTTTGGGACTCTCTGGGCTTTTTGAACTTATTGAAATTCTGTTTCCTTTGCCATGTTAGGGAAGTTCTTCATTATTTTTTCAAATAAGTTTTTATCTTCTTCTTCTGGTACCCCAATGATTCGGATATTGGAGTGCCTAAAGTTGTCCCAGAGGTTCCTAAACCTCTCTTCATTTTTTTGAATTCTTGTTTCTTCGTTCTGTTCTGGTTGGATGTTTATCCTTCCTTTTGTTCCAAATTATTGATTTGAGTCCCGATTTCCTTCCCTTCACTGTTGGTTTCCTGTATATTTTGCTTTATTTCACTTTTTATAGCCTCATTTCTTCCTTGATTTTGCAACTGAGCTTGCTCAATTCTGTGAGCATCCTGATTACCAGTGTTTTGTACGCTGCATCAGATAGGTTGTCAATCTCCTCCTTGCTTAGCTCTTTTCCTAGATTTTTGATCTGTCTTTCATTTAGTCCATATTTCTTTGTATCAGTGTACCTGTTATTTTGCAAGAGGAGGAGCCTTAGGTATTCCCTGGGGCGGGTCACCCTCTTTGCCATGTTGTAGCATTGTCTGTGGGGGAGTATATTTCTTATCTTATTCATTAAATATTTTAGTTTATCATCTGTGTTTTTTTTTTTTTTTTTCAATGCAAGTAGTCCTATTTGGATCTTTTTAAATCCAAATATGACTTTTTCTTATATTGAACTATTCTATTTTTTATTATGCTCTTTATTTTTTTACTTTATTTTAAGCTTAATTATTTTAAGAGTGCTTTTTATAATGTTCTATTATTCTATATTTTGAGGACACTGATTATTTAATTTGTTCTATTAACTGACTCTTCTTAATGGTTATTGGTTTTCATGCACATTTTAGTTTTCTTTAATTGTGAGCAGAGATGGCCTACCCTATGTGAGTCCTATATTGGGAAATTGCTTCCATATTAAACCAACTGATACCCAGGGATTTAATAATATAAACTTTTCATAATCTTATAGCCTATGAATTTCATGCCATGCTATTATTTCATGTTTTGTTCTGCAGTTTGTTTTGTGTAAACAAGTACTTTTTTATTTTTGTTTTATGTATATATTTTTTACTTTACTCAAAATCCATTATAAAGATTAAGGTTTCTTGCTGATTCTGAAGGCTACTGGGCAAGATTTATTTTGTCTTAAGCTGTTGAAAGGGCAAAGAAGTCTAATGCTTCTGACTCTGGCTGAATCTGACCGCTATGCCTAACGTCCAAATCTAATCTAAATCCAATTTGAAAGGACAAAGCATTGGAGTTCTCTTACCATTCTTTTTCTAAGTTATTTCTGACTTTCTAGCATGCTGGGTAAATTAGGGTTTCTTTAATTGAAAGTCAGAACAACTTTCAAAATTATACAGCATACTTGTTGCAGTTAAGAAATCTCTGCTGCTACCTGCAGATACTGGGTCCTTCTATCCCTTACCACTCGCTACACCTGTAGCACTTGACAATAGCCCTCTTCTCTTTTGCCTCCAGGACTCTATCTTCCTATAATTGAAATGGCCACCAGAGGGTTCTCTTCCTATGTCTACGTACAAGTAGCAGTAAACAACTCCTTATTCAAATCTGGTGTGAAGATCTGATTGGTGGGGCCTATTTCACATGTTTAGGCCTTGAATCAAGAAAGGATGGTGAAATTGTTTCTGAATTTTTTTTTTTTTTTACATTAGTGAATTGTGTACTTTATTTTTCTCTAAGATACATAATGTACACAATGGGTTCAGTTACTAGGAATACAAAAAGTAAGACAAATTCCTTGGTTATTTTAAAGAAATGACCTATAGAAGTTATATACCAGCAGAATAATTGACATGATGATTTTATCATTCATCTGATGAAAGAACCCACTTCCTCATGGATACAGGGTTCCACAAATATACTCTGGGGAAATCATAGAAATCATATCTCCATTTTCAGTCAGACTTTGGTTTAAGATGGACATGTTACCCAATAGCGTTATAATAGAGTCTGATAATTATCTGAAAGGTATGCACTACCTTCATTTATCCTGATGTTATAAATAAATGAGTCTATGGAGAAGACATGGTTCCAGGCTACACAAATAAGCAAGACAGAATATAGCTGACACTTAGAGGAAGGGGCAGAAATCGTCTTGGAAGCCAAAGTCCATGAGCAGAGTCTCATACTGGTTACACTGGTTCCAATTACATGAGGCAAATAAAATCTGTGGTGCCATCAGATATTTTTATTTTTTAATTTCACACTGTAGGACTTGAGGCTAACTTTTTCTTTTTCATTTTCTCCCAGGATTTTTATTGTTCAACAGTTTTTCAATCTACTAGAATTGATTTTGAAAATGTCTGTATTTTGTATATCATCAAGACATTCAAGCACATTGTCACTGAGTTTTAAATAAGGCTTATACTTTAAAATTTAGGTAAGTCTGAAGTTACTTTTTCTAAATGGTGCATGTTAAGGCTTGTTTTTTTTTTTTTCTGAATAGGGGTAGATCAAGTATGCAAGCACCATTTCTTATAAGGTCTATATATTCTCATTATGATTTATGTTGCACCTACTTTGAAAATAAATTGACTATATATGTGTGGGTTTATTTCAATATTTTCTATTCTATTCTGTTGATCTTTGTTCTCTACTTCAGAATTACTGAGTCTGGAACTATATAGCTATTTTTATTTATTTCTAACAAACATTTTGTGGTTGACATGTAAATTATCTTATTTCAATGTACTGAAAAGTTTCTTTTTCATTATTTTTATGCCTCATAATTTTCTTGAACATATTTGTTTTTCAGTCTCTCTAACTCTTTAGTTTTTAATTTTATTACATCTCTCATTGCAGAATTAAATGTGTTATTATTTGACACATATGGTTTTGAATGATTCATTTTCATTAATATCCAATGAAATTAATACATAAACTTTATATTATTCCTGAAAATATTATTAATAGCCATAAATATATAAAAATTAAATTGGTCCACAAAAGATATTAACCATTACCCACCACCAGATATCAGACATATAAACCAACAATTGCATTTTAAAAAATAAGTACTCTGCAATAGCTCATCAATTTTAAATATAGAAGTATATTTGCTGAGCTTAAAAAACAGCTGTCTTGGCTTGTGTAATTTTAAATGTGTCCAGAGACTTAAATATATACTAATAAATCAATCATAGAGAAGACATCAGAATTTTGATTTGTGGAAGAGGTTTATGATCTTTTTCTGCTTTGTAAGAGGAACATGCTTTCTCTAAAGTACATTTTTGCATATGACTTATGAAAATCCATGCATGCCTACAGCAAGAAGAGTTTAATGGAAAAGCTTCTAATTTTAATTGAAGAACAAGTTTGTTTGCTTTTGATTAAAATGCCCTTCCACAAATTCTTGTGTCTTTTCTCCAGAAACTGCATTTAAGTACCTTTAATAAAATTTAGTAAAGTGCACCTTTACAACAAGTAACAGTGCACCTGGGGAGACAGGGCCGAGGCCTTTAATGAGAACAGTTAAGACAAAGAGCCATGCCTGTAAGATTTACTACTTACTAACCTCACATTCATTTTAGCTTTCTTATTTTTACCCAGACTCGCAGTATTTTGTTTTGACTTGAATTTAAAAATCCATCTTCAGAACTGTAATTTCCCTGTGTGTGAGTGGCTCTTATTTTTCTATCTCGACAATGTAACTGCAGACATTCACTCTTCAAGTCCTCTTATGCACACTGGAGTCTGGTGTTCTGCTTCAGCACTTGCAGTTTTTTAGCATTTAACTAATTCTCATTTCTACCTGCCGATATAAGAATTATTACTGTGCTCCTATGCATAATACCTTACATTGTTTTCAGCCTGCCCACAGGAGATTGACTTGATTGGAACTTGAGAGAACTTTCTAAGGTGATAGAATTGTTCTAGATCTTGTTGTAAATGGTTGTGATATGGGCATATTCAATTGTCAAACTCATCAAATCCTATAATTAAGAAATGAACATTTTATTTTATATCAGTTAGACATCAAATTTTAAAAGTAAGTAAGAGGAGTGAAATTGAAGTCAACACATATAGACTCCATTTTTGAGGAAGCTTCTTTTTGACCAGAGCTCATAACCAGTAACTGATGAATTACACGAAGTCACAAGAGATTTCTCTTTAGATTTTATTTACCTACTTTTAGAGAGGGAAAGAGAGGAACAGAAATATCAATGTGTGGTTGCCTCTCACACGGCCCCCACTGGGGACCTGGCCTGCAGCCCAGGGATGTGCCCTGACGGGTAATCGAAGAACCAGCGACCCTTTGGTTCGCAGGCTGGTGCTCAATCCACTGAGCCACACCAGCTAGGACACAAGAGATCTTTTTATTTTTACATTGTAAGATGGGAGAAATAGCAGCCATTTTGTGTGCTGATGGAAATCATCAATAGAGAAAGAAATAATGAAGATGCAGGAAGACAGGCAAAAATGCAATTACAGTGCTCATGGGTAAGTAAGCATGGATAGGATCCAATGTATTTGCTATGGGTTGATCTCCAATAGCAAAAAAACTATATATTAATAATAATTAAAGAGAAATCACAAAGCAGAGGGATAAATTGTGCTGATGAGAATTGACCAACGTTATTTTTTGAATTTTTAAAAAATCATTCAGATAGAGAAGCAGTTATTCAAGGTTAGAGGAAAAAAAGAAAGCTAGGACAGACTAAAGATGTATTTCCAAGGTTCCACTAGCTGGCTTTGGTAATGAGTGAAAAAACATTCAGTGGTGACCTTAATTTAGTATTTTTTTTCTGTATTCTGTGTTTAACTGACTTATTGATGATACTACAGAAGGTAAATCCAAAACTCTCAGAATAGAGGTAAATTTATTAAAATTGTTTCTCCGTTTAGTCATTTTAACTAAAATCAAGAATATCAGAAAAATATTTTCATGATTTTTTTTTAGCTTTTTGTGGAATATAAATAAGAACCAGAAATGGTTTTAGAGTAAGAACTTGGGTTATAATGTGTTAAAGATCTATGGCTCTGCGAAAGTTACTAAGCAAGAGATTTTTAATTTCTAATATTGAAAAAAAAGATTGTTTTTTCCTGAAGAAACTTTACTCTTTGTAAACTTAGCTGCGATGTTGCTTTTTCTTTTCAGTTGTGATTTCTGTCACTTATTCTCCACCCAGAATTAAAATCCTCATCACTACGATGCCTCTATTATTCGACTCATGTCTCTATCACAGCACTCACTGTGCGGCCGTATTTTGCCATTTATAATGTGCACCCATGTTTTTGGCCCAAACTTTCAGAGAAAACAAAATTTTGTTTTAATTGTTTAGTTTAATTATTTATTTATTTATATTTAGATACTTGTTTTGTATTATAAAGAATTTTAGCATGTATTTTTGAACATATATGGTACAAGAAAATCTATATAACAAATAATTATAAAACACAAAAACAGATACGAGGTATTTCGGGTACTACCTATGTATAATACACAACCTTATTTTTTCCTAAAAAATTTGGGCAAAAAATGTGCATTATACATGGCAAAATATGGTATATGATAATCATATTTTTTCTTTGCTATGTTTCTAATCAGTTTATGGAGAAATGACCATTTTTAGTTTATTTTTTTGTATCCAGAGTATCTAGAGCAAGGATGTAGAACCAAAATAAGCAATAACATTTTACTGAAAGGAATTAAATCCTCTATCTTCTGCCACAAGTAAACTGAATTTTAGAATGACTAATGGGCATAGATTGATTCTCTTTTTAACAAATTTTTTAATCAAAAATAAATTATTAATTCATTAGCAGAACTGCCAAAAAACAAAAATGGTAAAAATATTTTGTTATTCAAAATACCAGGAAGATGCTTTCTGCATATTAATTTTATCAAAAATAAGAATATTGTTTTCTATAGAAATATATTCAAAACTCAGACATTAATGAGATACTTCAGCACATAAAACTATATACAGTATTCTAACATCAGATGTGACTTTGGAATGCCATAAGACATGGGGCCAAGCCTTTTTCACACTTTTAAATGTAATCTCATGGCACTGAAGAAGACAAGTACGTTCAGTCTCAGGTGACATTTTATAATACATAGTACAAATAATGGCATTTCTTATTTAAGACACTATGCTTCCTGCAAAAATTGCTATGCATTTAGTGTTTTCCTACTAAGACCTCTTTTACTTTCTCTCTAATCTCTGAAATTCTTAGAAATAGACTTCAATTTCATTTAACTGGATAAGAGTTTTGAAAGAAGCCACTGGAATAATAATGGTGACTAGGGCAACACTATAACTCAGGGAAAAGAAATAAAAGTATAGATACATATGTTGTGAATGAGAAAAGATTGGTATTATCTTTAAAGGTACCTGTACATGTAAATTTTAAGTTTCAGATAAATTACTAACCATGGCAAAACTATAGTAAAGTAAAAAAATAATACTTGTAATGAGATATTATCATAGAAAACCTAAAGTATGATCTTGTAAGTACTTTAACATGACATTAGGGTTTATTCCTGTAGATTAATAGTTTTGGTTGCACGAATTCCTATTGAAGTTGATAAATTTTAGCTCCCCTGAAAATTATCCTCTCAGTTTACCTCATGAATCAGGTAAAACCGAGGTCAAACAATTTTGTTAAGTGAATAAATCAAAGTCTTCGGTCTTTATATTAATGTAGAGAGTACTGCTTTTAAGATAAATTTAGATTGTAGTCCTCTTTTTGGGTAAATATGTTTCCAAAATAAATCCTAAATACAACTGACTCCTACAGAGTATCATACTTGTTATCTATTTAAATAAAACCATTGTTGTCTGTCTATATGTGTAATTTTACTTTAAGAAACAAAATAAAACACTCTGAGTATTAAGTTTTATATCACCTACAACAAAAAAGTCTCATGTTTGTGAAATAAGCTGTTGCCATGGTGAAAATTTAACTGAGATACAAGTTGCTCTTACATACAATATTTCCAAATCAATAAGACAGTGTCTATATGACCAGGGGGTCTGAACATTCTCAAAGGACTTACTAGCACTATAAATATATTTTGTGCTTAGAGTAACCATACCCTATTCAGCAGATGATCAGTATTCAAAAGGTATTTAATTTTATTATAAGTATGATCCTATTATAAGCTCCTTTGGATGATACAAAGTAAAATAACCTCACAAGGAGCATGCATTCCAGTTGAAGAGATGACATACAATGCATTCAAATTTGAACTGATAATGAAATGAAAACATGATACCTGATTCAAGAGAATATGTAGAATTTAAGGAGTGACAAAGATGATTAGAACTAAATGCCAAGGGGGAAACATAACATAGAGTAGGTGAGATTAAGTTTAAAAAAAAAAAAGAAAACGTTTTTCAGGAATAGATGAAGCTAGAATCAGACAATAAAGAAGAGATATGATTTGGAAGAACTAAATGAAACAGGGCAAAAATTGTTTTGGGGGAATAAATACTTTCTCCCCCTTTGCCCACCTCCACCCCACCCTCACCCCCCTTCTTTCTGGCCTTTGCCACACTGTGTCTGTGTCTATGGGTTATACATACACATTCTTTGGCCAACCCTTTCCTTTTTTCATCCAGTACCCACTCTTTCATCTGACAGCCATCAGTCTGTTCCATGTGTTCATGCTTTTGATTTTATTTTGCTTGTATTTTGTTCATTAGGTTCCACATATAAGTGAGATCATATGGTATTTGTCTCTCTCTGACTGGCTTATTTTGCTTAGCATAATAATCTCCAGGTCCATCTATGCTGTTGCAAAAGATAAGATAATATCCACCGGAGCAGGTTTGCAACCATGAAAGTCATATACAACCGAACGTAGTGGGAAGGGGCTGCACGCTCATCCAACTGTCAGAGGCAGCCTCACACGCACTGACTTTCTTCCTCAGTTCCGTGATCCCACTGACCTCGTTCTCCATCTCTGTCTTCCTCTGTTTTGGCAGCCATCAGTTTGCTCTGTCTTTTTTAGTCTGTTTCTGTTTTTGTTTGTTTGTTTGTTTGTTCATTTGCTTTGCTTTTTAGAGTTCACATACCAATTCCAATTGATTTCAAACTGATTTCAATTTGTCTTTCTTTCTCTGAGTATTTCACTTGGCATAATACACTGTAGATCAGCCTATGTGGAGATGGTAATTTTGAGGCTCCATAAAATGTTTTTCAAATTTGGAAGAATTAAACATCATACATATCTTTTAAATGTTATTATACATGTCATCATAAGTTTAAAAATCATAAGGCATGTCGATAGAAAAAGGTAAAAGAAAAAAAGAACAAAGAAACAGATTTCGGAGTTAATAGGAATGTGCTTTAAAATAGCCATATTTAACATATTCAACAAAACTGGTATTTATAATGGAGAACTGTCATATTGACTTTAATACATGAAAATACCAAATAAAAACTATAGGTATGAACAACTTATCCTCAAAATTTAGAGGTCAATAGGTAGGTTTAACAGCAGATTGGGATACAGCAAAATAGATATAGAGTTAAATGGAAAATAGGTGATTATATGTTATCTAAAATGAAGTATAGGTTTCAAAACATATACAAGAATGGAGAAAATTATATGACAAATATTGAATACAGTGAAGAATTTTAACTGTGTGTAATTGCAGTCTTAGAAAAAGAAAAGAAATGGGGAAGATGTGAAATCTGAAATCATATTGATAGATGTTTTTAAAATGTAAGACAAACTCCATGCACAGATTTAAATATCCCTATTCACCTTAAGCAGAATTTCAACAAAAAACACATCTAGATATTTTATAATCAAACTATTAAAAACCAAAGAAGGGAAAACAAAAGCAGCCAGAGTGGGAAAATCAAGCCACACCTTGTTCAGAGGAATGCTAGTAAGTGTAAGTGCTGATGTCACAACAGACTCCAAGTTTAAGATAACAAATGCTATGGCATCTCTAGTGAGCTGACAGGAAGCAAAAGCTAACCTTGAATCCTATGCCAAGTGAAAATATTCTTTAAAAGTGAAGGTGAAAAAAGACAACCATATTAGCAAAAAGAGAAAAGGAATGTTTTTCCAGCATGCCTGCTACAAGAAATATTAATAGGAAATTTTCAAGTAGGAGGGAATGTACCAAGAGCCATACAAATTCTAGAAAAAATAAAGAGCCACAGAAATGATAAAAAGTTCAAAAATGTTAAATGAATATTATAGGGCTTAAAATATTTACAAATTAAAATACATGGAAATAACACAAAAGTTATGTTGGATAAAATTGAGTTAAATAGTTCTAAAGTTCTCACTTTAGGGGAAACTGCTCTGTGTGGCGTGGGCCCAACTCTCGCTCAGACCAGTGGAGAGCAACACAGGACCCATGCCCATGGACAGGTTCTCCTGTGGGGAATCAGGCCTGTTTTGTACCTAGGCCGTTTTGAAACTTTCTTTTGCTAAAACTCTCTTACCCTGAATTGAGGCTACAAGGGCTTACTGCAACTTCCTAAAGTCCATGCTAAACCTTCCAAGGACCAGTGTAACCAGTTCAACCACTTGCCCCTTTACATTTGCAAATATCCTTCTTTCTTGATGTAATTAGCAACATCCTCTCCTTTGTTATCTGTAAAAGGTAATCACTTACAGTGATCCTATGCATAGTCAATGAAGATCCGTGCATAGTAAATGAAAACCACCCTCAATGTAATGTGCCCAGAAAAACAATAAAAGTCTGCCAAGGCAAGGGTTGGCGTGCTCTCCTCTTTAAGAGTGGCTATGCCTTCCCTCTTCCTCCACAGGACTCGGTTGTCTGTGTGAATTTGCTTCGTGTTTTGTGTCTCAGGCCGGTGTCCGCGTCATCACTTTGTCTGACAAATAGTAAAAACAATGATAGACATGAGTACACAAATAGCAGAGGTATATTTTATTGTTCTCTGAAAATTATTTTTAAAATGAAGAATTTTTAGGCCATAAAAAAGAAAAATGGAATAACAATATATCTGAGTAGTCCAAAAGAAGAGGAGAAAGGAGAAAAAGTGTATATAAAACAAGCAGAAAGAACTAACAGAAGTTATCTCTTAGATATAACTAAACTTTTTCTAGTTAAATAGTATCTATAAGATTTATTTTAATTCTAAATGAAAAAGGGTATCACAAAAGGTAAATAAAACAATGCCTTTCTTACAAGAAACAAGTCTTACAAATAAGTACACAGAAAATCTCCAGTTGAAAGTATGGAAGAGATATATTATGCAAACACACAAAATATGTATATCCATATAAATATTAGACAAAATAGACTTTAAGGAAGAAATAGGTTGAGAGATATAGAAGATCTTACATTAAGATAAAAATGGAATAATAATGACAAATCTGTATTTGTCATTTAAGCATATAGCTTCAGCAATGTAAAGCAAACAATGACCTTATCAAAAGGAGAGAGAGAGAGATAAATACGCCCACATGGGAAGTTTAACCCACCTCTCTCAATAAATGATAGAAAAAGCAGATATCAAGCATATAGAAGATATGAACAGCAAATGTAATAAAATTAACCTAATTAACATTGATGGAATAAAACATCCAATGATGACAAGTATACATTCTTTAAAGTGCACATGAAACGCAGCAGCTGATTATTGGCTGTGCCATAAAACAAGTCCAATATCGCTTGCAAATGGGGGCCTTGAACAAAATCCAACTATAGTCAACAGATATTCTGAGAAAAATCCATAAAGATTAACTATCCCTCTGCTGAAACCATGGTTTTCAGCTTAAAAGACCATTTATATATATACTTAAATAAATAAGTAGTAGAAATGTCCTTTCTAGACTACGACCATTGGATTCCAGAAAAATGCACAAGAAAGGATGGGAAAAATTCTTTAGTAGCTTTGAAGAGGATGAAGTAGAACAGAGAGATCTTCATGTGTCTTCATTTCTACTAGACCATATCTTGTCTCCTTTTCATTCTATTCTATGAGTTTGTTGTAGGTAGAAGCCTCAGAAAATAACCAATTCTATCTAAGGAATTTTAACCTCCTGAAATGAAATATTGTTGAGGGAGAAAATAGAATTGGATATCAGTGATATTTCTGATATTTATACCATATTATAGAAGAAAGAGAAGATTTCTATATATTAATTAAGGGAAGAAAATTTAAAAAATTGTTAAAGTGGTCAGATCTTGATAGTGAGTTGAACTCATTATAAACATTCTAATTCAGGATATGCTATTTAGAATCTGTTATCATTTGAAGAAAATATTTCGTTATCAGTCAGTTATATTCACAAGGTACAATTTATACTCCTCAATAATACAGTGTTGTTGGTAAAAGATTAGAGGAGATAGATATGCAAACATATGATATTTACTCAATATTATAAGTGAAACCATAGAATGTCTTTGATTACAGTCACTAGGTCTTATTTTTTTCCTTACTCTCAAATTCACACCATATCTAGTGTGTAAGAGTTAATAAACAAATACTTGTTAATTTATTGGACTGAACAATATCCTGTGAAAACAAAACAATGAGTAACTACATAGTGAGGAAAAAATCTGTTTACTCTTTTGGCTAAGAGGTTTTCATTTATAAATATAGATTAATTCCAAATATTGGCATAGCACAATGAAGTTCTTAGAAAACAAGTTTGATCACATTAACTCTCCAAATAGTGATGAGCTGTAAAAGAAGTTCTAGGGTGTCCTGGAGAGTATAAAGTCTGGGCAGTATAAGAGCAACCATACTTGACACTATAACTCTATATATAGCCATGTCCTCCTGTTCTCTGGACCTCAAGTCCTCCAATTAAGTAGTGAAATAATTTGTTTGTAAGGCCATTCCAAATTATTTTCAAAGTAAAAGGCAATTAGACAAGACAAATCTTTATAAGAAAAATATACCTCTACATTCATTTATGATATGTGTTCATAACAAATATAATAGATGCTTAATACTTTCCAAATTAAAATTATGGTTTATAATAAACATCTCCATGGACACCAAGTATACCATGTATTTATTTTTAAATGTATTTTATTGTATATGCTATTACTGTTGTCCCACATTTTCCCTTTTGTCCCCTCCACCCACTCAGCCCCCTACTTCCATAATAAGTCTCTTGATCATTGTTCATGTCCATGGGTACTTCATACATGTTCTTTGACTAACCCCTTCATCTTCTTTCCATCAGTTCCCACCTCCCTCTCTTCTCTTATAGCTTCCAGTTTATTCCATGACTCTATGCCTCAGGTTCTATTTTGCTCATTAGTTTATTTTGTTCATTAGATTCCTCTTATAAGTGCAATCATATGGTATTTGTCTTTCAGCAACTGGCTTATTTCACTTAGCAAAACAGACTCCATTTCCATTCATGCTGTCACAAGAGGTGAGAATTCCTTCTTTCTTTCTGCTGCATAGTATACCTTGTGTAGATGTACCACATTTTTTTTTATCTACTCATTCACTGATGAGCACTTATGCTGATTCCAAAGTAGCACTGCTATAAACATGGGGGTGCATAAATTCTTTTGAATTGATATTTAGGGATTCATCGGGTATATTCTCAGCAGAGTAATCACTGGGTAAAAAGACATTTCCATTTTTAGTGTTTTGAGGACATTCCGTACTGTTTTCCACAGTGGCTGCACAAGTCTGCATTCCCATCAGCAGTGTACTAGCATTCCCTTTTCTCCACATCCTCCCCAGTAATTATTGTTTGTTGATTTATTAACGGTAGCCATTCTAACAGGTGTGAAATGATATCTCATTGTGGTTTTGACTTGCATGGCTAGTGATGTTGAGCATTTTTTCATATTTCTGTGGACCATGTACATCCTCCTTGGAGAAGTGTCTATTCAGATCTCTTGCCCATTTCTTAATTGGATTATTTGTCTTTCTGGTGTTGAGTTGTATATATTCCTTATATACTTGGGAGATTAAACTGCTGTCCAATATATTGTTGGCAAAACTCTTCTCCCAGTTCCCTTTTCATTTTGATCATGCTTTCTTTAGCTGTGCAGAGAAAGGCTTTCTATCCCTTGTTTCCTTTCCTCTTCTTCTGGTATCTGTATGATGAAGATATTAGTACATTTCATGTTGTTTCAAAGGTCTCTTAGACTACCTCATTCTCTTTAAGTCTGTTTTCATTTTTATGTTTTGACTGCACATTTTTTCTGCCTTTTCTTACAAATCACTGATTCAGTTCTCTGCTTGCTATGTCTGCTTTTAATTCCTTCCAGTATATTTCTCATTTCTGATATTACATTCCTCATTTCCAAATGTTTCTTATTCATAGCTTTTTTGGTCCTTTTTCCTGCTGGTGTGGTTCTCATTAAGTTCATTGAGTAATCTTATAACTATTACTTTCAATTCTATGTCTGATAATTTGTTTGCCTCAATTTTATTTAGCTCTTTTTTTCTGGGAATTCCTCCTTTCTTTTTCATTTTGAGTGTTTTTGTCTTCCCATTTTAGCTGTCTCTTTTTGTTTGTTTCTAATATTAAATAGGTTTTATCTGACTCCTTGTCTTGTGGAGTGGGCTTATGTGGTAAGAGCCCTGTGGGACCCAACTGTGTAGCATCCTTGACCACTTGATCTGGATGCTCCATGAATGACCTTTGTGTGGATTATGTGGGTGCTCATGTTGTATTTGGGTCCTAAATGTTGTTTGTTCATTGGTAGGGTCTCTCTTTGGGCAGGCTGACTGAGAGGGTAAACCCCTAAGACTTCTTGTATGCTGTTGTACAGGTGCTAGCAGAACAAAGCAAAGCAACACACACACACACACATGCACACACGCACAACAAGTAATTCTCCCCAACAACAGCAGCTATATCAATGACAAAAGATCAGAAAATAATAAAAGTTGAAAGATATGTAGAATCTTAGGGACAAGGGGAAAAAAGAAAAAGAATGAGAGAAGACCAAAAGACAGAAAAGTGATTATGGGAGGAAAAAAAGGAAGAGAGCTATTACAAATAATGAACTGAAAGAGGAACACAAGAAAAAGGGACAAAGACAAAGAATAACAAACATAAGAAAAGGAAAGAAAGGCCCTGGCTGGTGTAGCTCAGTGGATTGAGCGCGGGCTGGGAACAAAACAATCCCGGTTCGATTCCCAGTCAGGGCTCATGCCTGGGTTGCAGGCCAGGTCCCCAGTGAGGGTCATGTGAGGAGCAACCATGCATTGCTGTTTCTCTCCCTCTCTGATTCCTTCCCTTCCCCTCCCTCTAAAAAGAAATAAATAAAAAAAATCTTAAAAAAAAAAAAAGAAAAGGAAAGACGGGATCAATGCAATAATCAAAGATAAGAGTAAAATAAGAGATATAAAAGAAAAAATAGAGCCATAAAAGTAGGAGAAATAGAAAAAAATCATAAAATTCTATGAAAAAGAAAAAAATAACAAAAATAATGAAATGTAACAAAGTGGAATTTGTCTCAGCAGAGTTATACTTGCCTGCTGGGTTCTCTCTTTGGGTAAGGTTCAGATGCTGTCTGAGGTTGGCATAAGCCAGTGTTAGGTGCTCTTTACTTCTAGTCCTTGGCAGCCTGTTTTGAGCTACAAAATCTATTTAATATTAGAAACAAAAAAAGCAATACACAGTTTGTGGCTGTTTCCTTTAGGCTTGGCTACACCAAGATTTGGCCAAGCTGCTGTGCCAATTTGGGTTTTATCAGCAATGGGTCCCAGCGTGTGTCAGTAAATGACTCGAGTCACCACAGGATCCACCTCTGTCTGTCTCTGTCTGTGGGCCTGCTGTCAGTTTTAGACTAGTAGCACACCCGACTGTTTCTGAGAGGGCTTCTGGTGGAGTCAGAGGGGATGGGACTCCTAGCTCTCCCATGGCAAGTGCCTTTCAGACTTCAGGGAAAATGTTGGGCACATTCCTCTGCTCCCAAGTAACTAGTATGAATATGTCTGGGACTTTTTCCCCTGTACTTGACAGGGCAAGACCCCTGGTAGACCAATAGTTAGGGTCTCCAGAGCCCAGATTTTGTGTGGTCTGGAAAATAGGAGGATGTTTCTATGGCACTTCCATGAGGAGAAAGCACCAGTCTATTTCCTGTGTATGTTATGGCTGCATCTTACAGTCCATCTCTGACAACCCCTGAGTCTGCATATGTTGCTCTCTCCTCAGCAGGTGTTATGATGCAGAAAGAAAGAAAAGAAAGAAGAAAAGAAAAGACAGAAAAAATAAGACCAAAAAAACAGAACTAAACAAAAAATTAAGAAGAAAAAAATGCAGCATGGGTGAGGAGGATTCCAGAAGTTGTGGGAAGCAGTATCCCACAGAGTAAAGTAATTGATTTTCCCCTGAGAGGGGCTTGCTTTTCTCAAGATATATGGCTGCTATAGACTCAAGATATATCCCTGGCACAGAAATCTCCACCACTGCCCACCCCCGACATCTCTCCCCAGTGTCTCCCACTCCAGACTCTCCTTGTATGACTTCAGCCTGCGTTGCCCTTCTTTCGCTGGTACTCAAGTTGAGTAGTTGTGAACACAAAACCTGTGCTTTGGCTCCTTTAAGAATTAAGAAAAAAAATAGTGCTTTGTCTCCTGTAGGTCTCATCTCTCCCCAGAGGAGACAAACCCTGCAACCTTTTCCCATTGGATGCTATGAGGTCTGCTGATCCCAGGACTGGTGCTCCATGTTTGGTAGTGTGGCTAGTGGTCCTGGCCTCTCTCCTTTCAAGGGGAAGCTCCCACAGCCATGCAGCCGCCTTGGCTCACTGCCCCTGTGAACGAACTGGTCCCTTTAACGGCCTCACCCATCCTATCAGTCATGGTGTGTTTTTTTTTTTTCCTGTCCTTAATTAAAAGTCTCTTTTTCATGTAGCTTTTGGTTTATTTTGGCTGTCTAGCCTTTGTTCATTCTCATTTCCAATTTGGTTCTGGGGGGAGGTGCACCTATGTACTTCTACTCTACCGCCATCTTGCACTGCACCCCCAGTGCATTCAGTCTGACATGCTGAAGTCAACCAAGGAAAATGGTAGTGAGCTTGTTTTCTTTCTTTTTTTTTTTTTTCTTTTTCCTCTCTTCATATAACCAACGTTAGTTTTCTCTCTCATTGGGGAAAAAATAGTATAAGTACCATTGTAGTAACAACATCTCTCACAGATTTGAAAGGATTTAATATGTATTTAAGACTATAATGCATTTAAATTTTTTAAAAGTTCCTAGAGCATATACCTAAATGATCTCATTCTCTCACAAATTAAGACCAACTATACAGATTTTTTCTTATTATTATTGCCTATGAAGTTAATCCTCACTGAGCTCTCATAAAGATTTCTTTAAGCCTCCCAGGTGAGGGAGAAGCTGCCCTAATGAACATGAATCAGTGGCATTTGATCCCCATCATAGTAAAATGCCGACAAAGATAGCTTGTGCTTGCAAAGGCTTTTAACTCCTAGAATAAAGAACGAAAAATCTCCAACATCAGCAAGCTTTAAACTAGTTCCCTCTTCTATCCAACAGCTTACCCTCCATTATTTTGCACAAATAAATCTGCAAGTGTTTTATGGGTTTCATTTGGAGGGAATGAGGAAATTGTAGTAGAAAAGGGACCTATATTCCTTCTATTAGAGTCTCTGTTTCTTCCATTTGATCAGGGAAACTTTTCCTTCCAGGGCATATTGAGCCAAATTGGCAAATAGAAAGAAATGAGTTTATACCATGTGTCAGTGAAGTTACCACATAAGTGTGGATTTATATATGAAATATTTTAGTTGAATTAAGTGTTCCTTTGGGAAATATCTGGGAAGGACACAACACACATAAGGCAAATAGAAACAGCAGCCATAAATTAAGCACATTCTCATTACATCTTCACGCCCCCTGACTAGAAACAATAACCTCTCCCCCAATAAGTACACGGTCTCAGAAAAAAAGATTAGTGTACCCAAAGGGAAAAGCAAACAGATATATCTTGGTATATGTTCGAACAGTTGTAAAGCTGTACCTCTGGCAGATGATGGGTGGGATTGAATTAGAGAGGTCTAGGTGAATTATAGAGGTGGGAATCTTCCATCAAGGAGGCCCCGCTGTCTGCCTCAAGGTGCCTGACCCTGGCAACAGAAAACAGGGGTAGCCAAGCAAAGACAGCTGTTGCAGAATTAAAAAAACAAAACAAAACTGTGAGATTCTTATAATTGGGCCTGGCTATGATAGGAAGTATATTGCACTATCACATCTTTTAAATGTAAATCAATATCGAAGTCTCAAAACATTATTAAGCAGAGTCTGTAATTTTACATATAATATATTAAACACATGTATTCACAATACACTTGACACAATATTGCAATTAGTATAGAAATTGGATCTTTAAAGTTTTTTTCCACCTTAAAGACAAGCTGAGAACTAAAAAAAAAGCACAATTATATAAGACTACCTCAATAAACTTGAAGATTTCTCTCTCACACATACTCAGTTCTTTGTTTTCTGTGACCGATCTCATTAAATTTTATACAACAGAAAACCTGAACAAGTCTGTGCTATCTAAGTAAACAATGATTCACTTTTGCAAGGAAAAGGAGATTTATGGAGAAAAATCACTTGTATGTGACCATCACTGACATCTCTCCTTATGTTATGGTAGAAAGAGACACCAGGGGAAATAAAGGCAGGACCCTCACCATTGCAATATAACAAAGGACTTAATACAGGAGGTTAAAAGCAAAGGCTGACCCATTAACTCAGTCATCTTGAGTCTGGTTCGATAAAGCTGTCGGGCATTCTGAACAATATAAGCAAAACTATGATAGAGCAGGGGGAAAGCCCTTGAAAATCTGTGTGTATCATCTCCACTAGCTGGGCAAAGGAAAATCTTGAGACTGTGTATTCATCTCAAAGCCTGGAAAGGAGAAGGGGAGGGGGACCATGGTGCCCCCCCCCAAAAAAAACAACCATATGACAACTTAGTTAACTGCCCACTTCCCATCATGTAGATAAAATGAAAAATAAAAAAAAAAAGTCTAGAGCAAGATCAGAATTAGGGCTAACACACCCCAACACATACCTACACCTGGGTAGTCATGTCTCCCCAGGAAAGCGGGCACTGCATTTACTCATCAATCAATAAGTAACTTCTTCACCCCCATCCCACCAACTATATAAGTCCTCAGAAGAAAGGACATGCTCCGTTTTGGCCACCTGGCTTTCAGCCACCCAGTCTCTGGCCACCCTTGCTTTTGCTTTCTTATTAGAACTTAACATTAATAAGCTTTCCTTGCTTAGTGGTAGGCTCACTGACCTGTAATTTTTTAATGTGTTGGTGAGAAGAACTGAATTTCTAGGAGTTTCTTCCATAACATTTAGTTCATGAAAAGTCACTGAGGTCTGATAGATTTTTCTCCATTTATCATAAAACTACTATTTTCCTTGTCTCAGCAATAAGTGAAAATGAATAATGTTCACATTGGAGTGAAGGAAAGAGAGAAAAGTATTTATTAATCCAACATCAGATCATTAAAACATGCAGGTTAGACACCTGAAAGCATTTCACAGAATGATACTCATTCTTTTACAAGAAAATCTCTATTTAAAACAGATTTTAAATGAACACATTTAAAAATAAAATTAACCACCCAAGTATTCCCGAATAGTTAGAAAAAGTATGACTTCTTAAAAAAATCGATCACAGATATTTGATTTTACTAATTAAAACAATTGTGCAATACTTAATTTCTCATTGTCAATAGCTTTCCCTTTGGTGGTAGCAGAAACAGCCCTATGATAAAACTAAATTATTTGTGTCAAATTTTGTTACTTATGCTTCTAGTATGAACTTGCATCATACTTGCTAGGAAAGGGAGCTTAGTATAAAGAATCACATTTCGTAGTACGAAAGTTGGATACAATTCAAAAAATAAGGGCAATCCAGTTTCTCTGGAGACAGAGTCTTGATTTAAAAGGATATAAGGACTTAGCAATAGCATCTGGCTAGAAAAACTGCCTCAGATGAATGGGATTCATTAATATGGGTCTATAGCTACCAAAACTGTAGTCCTTTCCAAAGACTGAACCAGCCTGCAGCCTAGCCTTGACCATGCTCCAATGCAGATTTCCAAAGACAGGGGAACCTGAGTAAATGAGGGCATGAGGAGAATACAACTCAAAATGAAAACAGTGAACTGTACTATCTGGCGAGCTGCAGCAGAAGCATTGGGACAGAAAAATAAAAATTGAAAACAAATGATAAATATACTTACAGAGATAAAGAACAAATAAGCACTTCACATTAGAATAAAATAATGTCAGTTTGAAATTTTCAGTTGGGTAAGTATAAAAACTATAGTTTAAAGAAAAAGAGAGTTCAATAGGTAAGTAAATAATAGATAACATCATATAATACAGTCATAGTGATTAGGAAGAACCCAGTGAAGATCCCTTTCAGAAGACTGTAGGGAAGAAACAAGACAAGAAATACTCCTTTTAAAGATAACAGATGTGTTAGATAAAAGATGAGGTCCAAGATTCTGGATAATAAGAGTCTCAGAAGAAGAAAATGCAAATGAAAATGGAGAAACATTGGAAGGAAAATGGATATAAATTTACCAGAGACAGAAACAAGTCAAATATTTTGAATTTAAAACATATACAGAATGACAAAAGTTAGAGATTTAAAAAATAAATATATTATAGCAGGGGTGTCAAACTCATTTTCACCAGGGCCACATCAGCCTCTCAGTTGCCTTCAAAGGGTGGAATATAATTTTAGGACTGTATAAATGTAACTACTCCTTAACTGTTAAACGAGAGCTTGGCGCTGCTGCAGGGTAGAAATAAGGTGCCCGACTGGATAAAACAAGGTGGAGGGCCGGATTTGGCCTGCGGGCCTTGTGTTTGCCACCTGTGCATTATAATGATAATTAAGATTATAAAAGATGATAAATTTCAAAGTTTTAGTGAACACTTAATGATGGGACTTCTCAACAGCATCACTGGAAGCAAGACAACACTTGAGAAGCAAGTTTAATGTTTTGATTAAAAGGATGATGAACTTATAATTTATATCAAAAATAATTTAATGTAAAGAAATATTACCATGGAATATTACCATAAATAAAAGTATGAGAGATTTGTCATCAAGGCCAATAATAAAAATACTTTCAGAGGAAACAGTCAGATAATTAGAGAAATAAATCCAAAAGATGATGCTAACAATATGAATAAGAATGGTGAAATAGCTTGTTAGACTCTAAAATGAGAAAAAGAAAAAATAAACTATTTTTTCTACAAACTAGGACTAAAATTGTACACAATGCAAGCACACTGTGGTGAAGAAAGAATATGTTCATAAGAGGATTATTAAAATGTGGCATTTTGTGTAAATGTATATTAGTATGTGTCATAGGCCAAAAAATGCCAAGAAAACTAAACATAACTTTTAAACGAGCAGAAGAAAGCTCAGTCTATTCAGTTTAAATCAATAACAATAGAATAAGAAAATAAAAAGAGACACCAGTAAAAGAAAAGGCATAAATAGCAGAATTATATCCCAGCATAATAGTGACTGCAGAAGTGAAAGTTAAAGGCTTTGTGAAATAAGTAAATGTTTGTAATCCAAGTAATTTGCATTAGAACAAAGAAGTTTTACTTTAGACTTATTAGATAAAAATTATAAAGTATAGAGTGGGACACTCAAGAAGTCATCCTGGGACTATTCAAATTAAATATAATACACTCTATGAACAAAACTGCAATTCCAATTCTGGATGTATATCCCAGGGAAATCTTATTGATTTAGGAGGAGTTGGGTTCTAGGATGTTCATCGCTGCATTAACTTTGGTCAAAATTTGGAGATTATCTCAATGTCCACAGTACACCAAATGTGATGAATATGTACCGCGGGTTCTCATGCAACAGTTAGAAACACTGTTGCACAAATTAAAAACTAAACTGTACACCTACTGACAAGACAGATATTGTAAACAACTCTTAACATTTTTAAAGAGAGAAAATGAGATAAAATCATGTTGCTGTTTATGTACATTTAAAATAATCAAACACAAAACACTAGTATATATTTTCCAAAACATTTTAACATAAAGAAATGAAGGAACATCTTCAAATTGTTACCTTTGGGAGAGTATGCTATGCACTTCAGGCGTATAGTTAAGTTAATATTTGTTCCTGAATTACAAGTTGTATTAAATGCTAAAAAAAACCACAAGAATTGAATAGATAAAAATTGGAATTATAAAGATAATATAGAAAGTATGGGTTTAAGATAGTAAAATGAGCTATCCAATACTTCACTCCTAAATTAAATTTAATCACTTCACAGCCATAGACAAAGCCAACTGTGGGGACCTGTCCTTGTGTAGAATGCAAGTGCAGTGCAGAATACGTGTCTGTAAGTATATGTCAAAAAGAAGAGAAAAAGTACTAAACTACTCATACTCTGCTCCTTCTCTCAAATCCAGTCATTAGAAAAATCACTGTTGTTCCCGAGGGGAATGTAACTGGCAGGACAGAAAAGAGGGCAGGCATGGGATGCCTAATGGATGTGCCTCCACAAGACATGAATAATGTGGTCCTGCCCAGACAACTATAAATATCAACCTGTCCTTCAGGTTTCTTCTCTGAGAGGTGAAGCAGCCATCACCCAAATAGCTACTAATAGTGACCATTAGTATTCTACCACCCTACGCTATTAAAATGCGACCACCCTATGTTATTAAAGTGCTATATCACTCCATCCAAATATGAGCTGAAAGGAAAACAAATTCATGACACTGTTAGGCCCATAAAAATCCTGTGACATAAAGAAAAAGGAACTTTGTCTTGAAGATTCAAATGGAGACCATACATTTGAAAATAATTTACATAACAAACAGAACAATTCAGAGAACTACATGGAGTTATTATAATAGATTATATTGTAGGGAATAGAAATGAATAGGCTGAGACTAAAACAGAGATCAAAATAGACTGGTTAAAATAAGTAAAAACAATGACAATACATAATGAACTCTTCATTGAAGACAGCTAAGTGCAAAAGAAATTGAAGAAAATCAAGTAAATGATGATGAAAAATTCTACCAGAATGTACAAGAGATTAAAGATGAGAGGCTTATGAAAAAAAATAGAAAAAAGTGACATAGTGACAAGAGTATTATCTTTAAGCATATAAAGAATACCAATAAATCATTAAAATATTAGATGAAAACAAGAAAAATACATACATGAAAATCTCAAAATTAGGGATGTAGGAAGTTATAATAATAAAAGTACTAAAATAAAAATAGTGTGTATATATCCCTGGCTCAGTGGATTGAGTTCCAGCAAGAGAAGCAAGGGGTCTCAGGTTTGATTACTAGTCAGGGCACATGTCTGAGCTGTAGGCCAGATTCCCAGTAGGGGGCACAAGAGGTAACCACACATTGATGTTTCTCCCTCTGTCTTTCTCCCTCCTTTCCCCTCCAAATAAATAAATAAAATTTTTTAAAAGAAAAACTTTCAAAATTCATTAAAATAATATATATATGTATAACTTAATCAGTAAACAAATTACATTAAATTAATATAAAGTACAACATTTGCCCACAAAATAGAAAGGCTTTAAAAATGACAATATAGGAATTTAAGAGTTTGGTTCACAAGTGTATCAGTTTATACTAATATATGTAATTTTCCAGAAATTCAATTTGATACTATATTTTAAAAACCTTCAAGATTTACATACTTGATTATTTATTTGTCTGTAGGCAGCCTATGATAAAGTTACAATCAGCGAAATCGATACATGCAGAAGATGTTTACAGCTGCATAATATAAAAGTAAGGAATAGAAACACCAATGTATACATACAGCTTATCCACATGGTAATTTATTATGCACTCATTAAATAATATTTTCAAAGACTATTTAATGGTACAGAATTTTTTCATGATACATTAAAATGGTAAAATATATTTGTTTTTTACCTTAATCTCATTTAGTAATTTTGTATGACATGGTAACATGTGATATTAATAGATCTATGTACATAAAAAAGAATGAATATAAATTCTGTTATGTGATGAAATCAAAGTTTATATGTTAGCTTTACAATTCTGTTATTCTCATATTATCTCTATTGAGCATATGGGTAATATGAGAATATATAAAACATACATTGTTTTTTTAAAGAAAAAGTGTCAATTGAATGTAAAAGATAAAGATTATAAAAAGCAGATTAGGAAAGAAATAATTTCATTGAACATGTTGATTTTGAGTTACCTAAAGACATTAAAAAAATGCCTTAATCGGAATTTAGAAATCTTGTTTTTGTCATGGAAGTGTAGAGTAATCCATATCAGGAGTCATTGAAACAGTGAGTGAAAATACTTAATAGTTTGTAGGACAGAAATAGAATATGTATGTACCCCAGTGAATCCCAACTAATATAATAAATATAATAAATAAATAATAAATTGCTAATATAATAAAAAGTAAATTAGCAAATATTATTAGATTTTAGTATCAGAACTTTTTCACTTTTATTTTTTTCTCAAAATTACATTATAGTTTTTATCCCCCCAAAAAAGAACACTGATAAATCTGAAGTCTAAAAACAAGGAAGTGTGAAAGCAAGCAGATTATCTTAGTATGAAATAAAAATAAACTGAAAAGGGGTAAAAATTTTGGCAAAAACACACAGGTTTTCAGCAGCAAATGAAAATTCTCTTATGCTCAGAATTGATGATCATATCCATTATTTCTACTCAGGTCATTAACCAAGAGCATTCAAATACATATGCTTTATATTACCTTACAAAATGAGCTAAAGCTAGCATTTTATTAAATGCATAATAATGGGAGAGAAAATATCAACAAATATTTACTTTTATTCAGGGTTATGAAAACCAGTAATACCATTTTTATTTAATTCTATTAAACAATATTTGCATTGGTCACAAAAAAACATGAATTCAAAATGGTTACCCACTTTGGGAAATAGTTTTTCTTTTACAAAAAGCTAAATACATATTACATAACCCAGAAATCTCACTCCTAGGTTTATGTAAATAAAAATGAAAATATATGTCCATACAAGAATTAAACAAATGCTTAGAGCAGCTTTATTCATAGTACCTAAAACTAAAAAAATATCAAAATCCTCATTAATTTTGAGTAACTAATGTCAGGTATACATAGACAATGGAATAGATCTCTATTACTTATTAATATAAAAGAACAAGCTAGTTATTCTTGCAAAAATATGCATGACTCTCAAAAGCATGTTGCTAAGATAAAGAGCTCAGAAATAAAGGAACACATATTTAACCTTTCCACTTATATAAGATTTTAGAAAGCAGAAACAGTTGTGACAGAAGTCAGATCTGTGGTTTCCAGAGACCAGGAATAGAGAGGGAGGATTACAGTAAATACAAAGTGGCATGAATGAACTGTTACATAATGTTTTATATCTCAATTGTTCGGGTAGTCACATAAATACATACATTGTCAAAAATCATTGACTTGTAAACTAAAATCAATGAATTATACTACATTTCAATTATACCAAAAAAAAAAAAAAAAGCTGATTTCATAAAAAATCAACTTGGCTAATTCTGAAATCTATGCTGTACATATGCTAATAATCCAAACATTGTCATATCCTTAGTCATGTCCTAAAGTGTGTAAAAATGTTTCTTGTTTAATTTTAACATCTGGGTGGGGGGAGTGCATCTATTGACACTATATATGTTTAATTAGAAAATGAAAACTGTACATGTACTGTGCAAACACAAGTTTCCTGAATCTGCTCTCCATATCTTTAAAGGCATATCTTGAAAGCAATGCAGCTAATATGGAGGTTTAGAACTTTTTAAAAATTAGTCAGTTACAGGTAATCTTTGAAGTGAAATGAGTCTTGAGATATCACAGTGAAATCTTTCTAGTCCTGGTTATATCCATCTCACACATCTGTCCAATTATGAATTGCACTTCATGAAAAATATCATAATTACTGGACTGTTGTTGATTGTTTTAACTGATAATTGTCATGGTTTTGCCTAACTGACCTAAAAGCTGTACCAATTGTGACTGATAAGTATCATCTAGATAACTATTACATAATGTATTAGTTTATGATATTTAAGTTATGTATGTAAGAATAATTGGCAAGAAAAAATTTAAAATAGTGAATTTTTAAAGAATGTAAGCTAGAACTCAGAACATAAAATTTAATTCAGAAGAATTCACATTTTACCAAGTACACATGTAATTTAATATCTGTAGTATTCAAAGAAAAAAAAACACGGTTATACCTTATTTTATTTTTTATTTAATTTATTGGGGTGACATTGGTTAATAAAGTTATATAGGTTTCAAGTGAACAAGTCTATAATGTATCATCTTTATATTTTACTGTGTGCTCACCACCCCAAGTCAAGTCTCTTTCCATCACCATTTATCTCCCCGTTACCCTCTTCTACATCCCTCCACTCCCTTTCCCTCTTGTAATCATCATACTGTTTTTTGTGTCTGTGAGTTTTTTTATTTGCTTAATTCTTTCACCTTTTTCAACTACTCCCAACCCTCTTCACCTCTGACAGCTGTCGGTCTGTTCTCTTTATATATGAGGATGTTTCTATTTTGTTTGTTAGTTATTTACAATAGCCAAGATTTGGAAGCAGCGCAAAGTGCCCATCAGTGCATAAAAAAGTTGTGGTACATTTACAAATGAAACACTACTCGCCCGTTTTAAAAAAAAAAGCAATATTACCTTTAGTGACAGTATAGGTGGACCTGGAAACTATCATGCTAAGTGAAATTAGCCAGTCAGAAAAAGACAAGTACCATAGGATCTCACTTATACGTGGAATCTAATGAACAAGGTTGTGCCTTATTTTAAATGCATATAGAAATTCCTAATTGACTTCCCTAGAAAAGGAAGTATTTTAAAAACTAATATTTTTAGTGCCTACTATGTGCCAACTGTTTTTGGCTCTAATCATTCACTTATTCATTCATCAACCAAATCTATTTTGAGTCTTCAGCAATTACTAGAATCTATGATGGATGCTGGAGCTTCAATGACCAAGATAGACATTTTGACTTCTAGCCCAAGACAGTAGACAGCATTTGCTTAGCCATTTATGGCAGGAATGGAAAGACTGCTAGATATCACCTTATATCCCATCATTCCCATAATTAATAGGAGGCACATTGTTGTGGAAAATCAGGGATACATTTATCAATTGTCCTTGTATTCCGCTGTGACCAGTTGGCAAAGCCTTGCTAATGAGGTATGTAAGCCAAATTCTTCAAAACATTCTCTGTGTTAATGACTGGAATATTGAAAGTAACCCAATGTCAGCTCTTTTAGCATAAATGTGAGAATTTTGTAGAAGCTCAGCCTAAATACTGTTTCCTGTTTTCTCATCTGGATATATTTTCTTTTCTTTCTTTCTTTCTTTCTTTTTGGTAATATGGACACCCTATGCTTTGTCATATCTGTTCAAGTCTTCAGCTCTTTTTTCTTCAGGTGTCCTGAAGCACCTGAAAGGTGCAGGTATTGCAGTATCTTCTCCCACTCTTTATTCTCTTAATGTTGTCACTTGATGAACAGCAGTCCTTATATTCCCCCAGAAAGTTCCTTTGTGCCTCTTTATATCCAATAATCTTCCTTAGTCCACTGTCCCTGGAAACCACGGATCTGATTTCTGTTACCATAGTTTTGCTTTTTCCAGAATGTCATATTGATTAGAATATACACATTTTAGTCCTTTGTATCCTGATTCCTTCGCTTTTCTTTTTCTATTCTTTTCCCATGCAATTTAGAAATCAGTAAACTCTTCATATTTTCTGGTTTTCTTCATTCTAATATAAAATTGTTGATCTTTAATCCAAGTCTATTTTTGTATAATTTTACTAATACATTGTAAGATTACAGTACCTTACACATATTGGAAATACAAATTTTTAAAGGAAAATATACAGATATTTACTTAATGGAATAGCATAGGATTGATCAATTGAAAGCTATGTCTGATCACATAAATCGGCACTGATCAATGAAAACAACCATCAGCTAAAATGTAGTCATAGTGCAGATGAGAGGATTATTAGTTCTTCTTATGTATATTTGTACCCATTTATGCATATTACATTTATTAAATGTCAATCTTTTTTAAAAAATCAAGGAAAACCATTGATCTAAATATTAGTAATCTATAATTCAGGAAGCCAAATTATTCTGCTAGCCAGTTACTGCATTTAGTAATTTTACTGCATAGCAAGAGCAATGACTAAACAGATTCACTTCAGATATATTTGTAAAGAAGGGCCTGGGAAGAGGGAAAAATACTAAAATCTGTTTTTTGTCACTCATCTTGAGCCTGAAAGAAACCCTCGAAAAGGAAAGAGGACAATCATACACCTTCCAAAGTGTTCCCTCCCATAGTTTCAGTACCGTTTTGGTACCATACGTAGTTATTATAATATTATTGACTATATTCCCTGTTTCTCACATTCTCATAATGATTTTGTAGCTACTCATTTGTACTTTTAATCTCTTTAACTTTTCCATGGAGTTTCCCAAAACCCCTCCCTTCTAGCAACCATCAGTTTTTCTCTGAAACTGGTACAAAATAATATTAAATATAAACTGTCATTGAAAAATAAATATTAAAAAAGGAAAGGAGATAGCTGCACCTGTCATGCAGATGCATTGTCGTACTGTTGATCTTCATTATTTGCAAATTCCGTGTTTGCAGATTTGCCTATACCTTAATACACATTTGTGACCCTCAAATCACTACTTGAGGCTACTATTCTAGTCATCTAGCGATGCAAAGCAGCAAAATATTTGTGTTGATTTACATGCATGTGCCCAGTGGAGGCTGAACAAAGCAATGCTTCGCTTTCTTGTTGTGGCCTTCATACAGTAAACAATTGTTCTTCACAGCATGCATTTTTATTTTGGGGGTTTTGTTTGTTTTTACAATTCTGTGCTCTGTATTGGTGATTTTATTGTTTAAAATGATCCTCAAGATGAAGTGCTGTCTATTGTTCTTCAGCATAAGAAGGCTTATGACACTGTATTATGACAGTTTATTTAGTCATGGGTTAGATTAGAGTGTCATTGAGTATGACTTAAAATATCAAAGGACCCACAGTATATAAGAAGTAAGGTGTTCTAAAATAGAAACACACAACATGTAAGTCTATATATTGTTTGGTTGGTAAAAATATTAAAGCCAGAGGCTCACAGGAACATATTCTTGTATTTCACCTGAGGGCAATAATTTGGTTTTTGGTAATTCAGTGTTTATGATAACAAAATGAATTGAATTTATCATCCAAGAGATTTTTCAAAACAGAAGCAATTTTTTTTATAATTTTAATTTTTAAAAAATAACCTAAGGCCCTGGCTGGTGTAGCTCAGTGGACTGAGCGCGGGCTGGGAACCAAAGGGTCCCGTTTCGATTCCCAGTCAGGGCACGTGCCTGGGTTGCAGGCCAGGTCCCCAGTGAGGGCCATGTGAGAGTCAACAATACATTGCTGTTTCTCTCCCTCTCTGATTCCTTCCCTTCCCCTCTCTCTAAAAATAAATAAATAAAAAATCTTAAAAATAACCTAAGTATGATTGGGGAGAAATTGGCTAACAACCTATAAATAATATATTTGATTTATCTTAATAACTATGTCAAAATTAAATATTAATGCCATGAAACTGTGTAAAGATGGAGAATTTGAAACTTCAGAATAAATATGATATTACTTAAGAGCTGCTATTTATTAATTATCTGCGTGTAAGCATCATGTAACTATAATTCCCAAGCATTTAGAAAGATAAAACTTGAGCAAGCAATGTATACATGTTATTGTTTTAAAAATTTACAAGTGAAAATGGTAATTGCAAAAACATCAGTACTAAAAACTACTTTCAATACCTAAGAATGCTGCCATTTGTTTCCTTTAGATTTACTCACAGTGGCAAAATAATGGAGTTGAGTGATTCCTGATTTATTCTATGAAATTTCAAATATGTACCAATAATCTCAACAGTCAATGAAATGTCATGCTTATTCTGTAATAACTTTTTAATAAAGTGATCTAAGTATGTGCTTTGTTCCTAATTTTGTGTGTCAAAACAAATGCATGCTTTAACACTTGTTGATTATCAGATTTCATAAATATTTATCCCTGGTGTCTGCTGCCAAGTTTTCTCTTGTTCTGTTTAGTTCCCTCCTAACCCAAAATGTTTTTGACTTAGTGGTATCTTAGTTGAATCACTTATAAACACATTTGTGTGACTGAGGCTGCTTATGAGTTCTAAAATTTCTTAATTTTTTCAAAATTCACTTGTATATTTGATACTGTTAAATTATGGACCTTAAAATATTTTACTTTTTGAAGTCATCACAATAGATACTGGGAATAAAACTTTATGACTTGGTAGCATATGGGTCATAGTATGTATTTGGAAATAAATGTAAACAACAAAAATATAATATTTCTCATGACATTAATTTTAATGATATAAAAGTACATACTCAAGAGATATAAAAATGTATTTATTTCAACCTATGCTATAGTAGTAGTCTTTGAAATGTACAAATATTACTGTTGGAGAAAAACAAGCATGTATTAGAAACTGAAAAGTCTACTATTTTTAAAAATTATTTTTCGATTACAGTTTGCATTCAATATTATTATGTATTAGTTTCAGGTGTACAACATAGCCATTAGGCAATCATATAATTTACACAGTGATGCCCCTGATATTTCAAGTACCCAGCTGGCACTATAAAAGATGAACAGTTACAATTACAACTGTTTCCTAAATGATCACGGGTTTGCCACCTTAAATGTTACATCAATTGTCCTTATTTCAGTGTTTCGACCCTATGCCCTTAACTTTAAAGCCAGCCCTGGGAAGCACTGCTTTAGAGTCAAGGGTCTTTGTGTCTAAAGCCATGGATTCAGGGCGGCAGAGTAGGAGGGAGCGGCATCAGCTTCCTCCAGCCCACTGGTGGGATATCTGGCTGATTTTCCAAGGAGCGGAGTGATCACCCAACAGTATCCCAGGAAGATTGACGACCAGGATTGCACATAAAACTGAAAGATCAGCCTGTAGGGAGACTGCTTTGGAGAGAAGGGGTCCCTCGGGTCTCGAGGGGAGCAGGGAGGTCTGCGGATCCAGTAGCAGCAGCTTCCCGGTTTGCTCCAGGATCCGTGGGAGTGAGCTGGATTGGGGTGTGTGAGTAGCCAAAGCAGACGCCCGTGTCCGTTGGAAGAGCCTTGGTCCCCAGCAGTCCGGAGGTTGGTGTGTATGTGGGGACGGATCTGCAGAGGCTGACAATCCCAGCGGGAGGAATTGGAGACTGAACTGAAAGGTAAACCCAGGCCCGGAGCTCCAGGATCGAGCGCGCACCCAGCAGAGCCAGTCAGGGGTGGCTGGCATTGGTGCCCAACCGGGCGCCCAGGCCTGAGGCTTGCAAGCCCCGAATCCAGAGACAAAAGGAGGAAATGAAGAATACAATATCTGAACTGAAGAACACAATAGAAGGAATCAAAAGCAGGCTCGATGAGGCAGAGGATTGGATCAGCGAGCTGGAGGACAAGGTTGAAAAAAGCAACCAAAAAGAGCAAGAACAGGAAAAGAGGCTCAGAAAGAATGAAGAGGTATTAAGGGAAATGCAGGACAACATTAATGTAACAATATTCGTATTATAGGGATATCAGAAGGAGAGGAAGAGCAGCAAGGGATGGAAAACCTGTTCGAAAAAGTAATGATGGAAAACTTCCCTAATCTGATGAGAGAAAAAGCCACACAAATCCAGGAAATACAGAGAGTCCGAACCAAAAGGAACCCTAATAGGCCCACTTCAAGACACATCATCATTAAAATGGCAAAATTCCAAGACAAAGAGAGAATCCTAAAGGCAGCGAGGCAGAAGCAGGAAGTAACATACAAGGGAACCCCAATAAGGTTAACAGCTGACTTCTCAATGGAAACACCCCAAGCCAGAAGGGAATGGCAAGAAATATTCCAAGTAATGAGAACCAGAGGCCTGCAACCAAGACTACTCTACCCAGCAAGTCTCTCAATCAAGATAGATGGCCAAATAAGGAGCTTCCCAGACAAAAGAAGTCTAAAAGAATACACCTCCACCAAACCAGCTCTGCAAGAGATGCTAAAGGGACTGATTTAAGGAAAGGAAGGGAAAGAGA
>PVJI01001246.1:0-18719 GCA_004026765.1 Micronycteris hirsuta
CTGTCGAGGCTGTCACTGCCCACCCGCCCTCCATCCTCAGTCTGAGGGAGCTTGGTCCTGGGCCCCTGAGAGCAGCAGTGTCTCTCAGTCCTCAGTGGGGACACAGGTTAGGGATCAGGGGTCACTGCACCTGCGAGGCCCAACCTCTTCCCTTTTTTTTCCCCGAACAGGGCAGTGAAGAAGGCAACACCCCATAGCCGGGAGCATCCTGTCCTGAAATCCACGCAGTTTTAGTCTTCCTTCAAGAACAACCTCTGTCCTCTGTGGAAGGCAGGCGAGCAAAGGATGTGATTTCCTGAGGCACCAGCCCTGCCTCTCACTGTCTGAGGAGCCGCCTGCAATGCACGCAGGGAGAAGGATGTTGTGGTGGGCAGAGGCCGCCTAACCCTCACTCCCCGCTGCAAAGAGGAGCCAGGCCCGGGCCTGTGAGTGGCCTGCCTGTGCGCCCTGAGGTATCTTCTGCTGCTGCCCCAGCTCGAGGCTGACCATCCCCCGTGGTCACGAGGGCCCCAGCTTCTCACTGCACAGGTACTGGGATCTTGGCTCCTCAGGATCACCCGCAAGGTGACTCTGGACCCGTCACACCTCTCCACACTCCAGTCACAGTGAAAGTCCTGTCTGCGCCCATATCTTGTCCCTGGAATCCCCCGGCCTCCTTCTCCACAAACCCACTGAGTCTCCTAGACCCAGGCCAACGTCCTCACTACAAGGACCCAGGGCCCAGCCTGAGGGTAGTATGAAACCTGTATCCACAGCAGGGGCCACATGCCTGTCTCCCACTCTGCCAACCTGGGAGCCCCCAGAGGATTGAGATGTCCCCAGCTGCCACACAGAGCTGGTGGAGGAACATCGGTGGGAAGGAGAAAAGAGAGTGAATAAAGGAACGAAGGACTGGCCCTCACCGACTATTTGATCGGCCCAGGGTCTGCCCAGGCACGGGCCCTCGCTGGCACAGCCCTTTCCCAGGCCAGCTTTCCTGCCCGGAGAGTCCGCCTGAGCGGCTGCCCTTTCCAGCCCCTGTTGTGGGTCAGGCACCACGCTGGGCACGTCAGGCTCTCATTTCATTCCATCTTTTCCTGAATCCTTCAAGGCAGACTTTTCCCTTTTTCACAGAGGCGAAGCTGAGGCTCAGGGACACTGACTGCCTGTGACACACAGGTAGGAGGGAGCAGAATCAGGAATCAGGCCCTGGCCTGCAGGTCTCCAGAGCCCATCTCTGGCCACAACACCCCGACCTGCCCTCAGGCCTTACCATCCCTCTGAGAACGAGTGATGCCCCTGCAGGGTCCCCTGGCAGCACCTCCCGGGAATCACCATGCAGAGCCTCGGGCAGAATGAGGCAGGCCCGGAGGCCCCTCTACCAGCTAACAGACGTGGCTGCAGGCAGGAGCCACCTGCTGCCCAGTGGGATCCCCATGTCTGGTGGTCTCTGGGCCACCGGGCCTGTGTCACTGCTTCCAGGCACCCCAGTGATGGGCTGCACGCCTCCACATGCACACACATCCTGGTGATGTGTACACGTGCGTGCACACACATAAGAAGGTTGATGGGAAAATAGAACAGAGCTCCTTGCCCCCTGGGCTAGCAGCTGGAGCCCCAGGGCCTCTGGGGGTTCTCCGCTTCAGCCGCCTGCCTGTGGCCAGCCCTCTGGAAAGACCCCCGAACTGCAGCTGTCCCAGCCCACCCTAGACTTTCTGTCTTTGCCTACTGCCCAGCTGAGCCCCAGATGTCTTTCCTACCCTTACTCAGCATTCCTGGGGCTCCAGGGTATCCAGGAGCTTCCAGAAGGTAGAACCCAGGGCTGGTGAGAGATGGCTCCTCCTCTCCCCTGGGGTGTTCTCCGGCTCACCAAGCAGTCAGAGGGGCCTTGCTCCGGTCCTTCCAGATGGTCACAATCTGCCAGGACCCAGGGCACTGCCCCTCTGGGGCTACTAGAGAGTATCATCACTGTGGCCGAGTGGGCACCTGTGAAGGGAGAAGGGTCCTCCCTGGGCGGCAGCCAGGCCTGCATTACAGTTGGCTGCTGCCACCTGAATGGCAGGCCTTCACCTGGGACACACCCTCTCTTTCAGTGCCTGCCACAGGGAGCTCCTGGCCCCAGAAGCTGCTGGAGAATGAAGGAGCCAAGGGGACTGGGTGTAGGGAAGAACCCACCGACTCCCCCCATGGTCTCTCCCTCCCACAGTGGTAGAGGCCTCAGGCAATGAGGGCACACTTGGGACCTACTCTGCCCATTCTCCTGCCCCCAGCCAGGCCAGTAGATCACCCAGGAGGGTGCGTGTGGAGCGGCAGTGCTGGGCACCTCGGGCTCCATACCCACATCCAGGAGGGGGCATCCTGCCAGAGGAGCCCAGCACTGGACGAGCTGCTGTTCCCTCCCCTGGGAGCTTGCATGGCCAGGGCAGGTCTGCAAGGTTAGAGACTTCAGCCAGACTTCACTTTGAGCTTCTTCCCCACACCCTGCCCTTGGTGCCCCCGAGGTGGAACCTCCTGACTCATTCCCGCAAGTATGGTCAAGGACAGGAATGCCTGGAGTTCCAGCCACTGCCAGGTGCTGTTTGCACTCTCCTGGGGGTCACTGCCAGGCCAGCCAGACCTGAGGGCCCAGCTCAGTTCAACATCAGATGCCTCAGACAAAGGAGCTGAGAGCGAGGGAACCATCTCTTACAGATGGGTAAACTGAGTCAGTGGCTGGGTCCAGGAATATTTCCTCTTATAACTAAACCTTTGAGTGGCAGGAGTTCTTAGCCTCCTCAGGCAGCGAGGAGAACACCCAGTCCCACGGCCACACGGCTGAGGACAGGTCCATCCTTCCAGCTCCTGCGCTGTGGCTCTGTCTGGCCCCCTATTTCTGACAGGCTGTTTGGGGCTATTCTAAAGATTTCTTTTTTTAAGATTTTATTTATTTTTAGAGAGAGGGGAAAGGAGGGAGAAAGAGAGAGAGAGAAACATCAATGTGTGGTTGCTTCTCGTGCGCCCCCCACCGGGGTCCCAGCCCGAAACAGAGGCATGTGCCCTGACTGGGAATTGAACCGTCGACCCTTTGGTTCACAGGCCAGTGCCCAATCCACTGAGCCACACTAGCCAGGGCTAGAAATTTCTTAAGCAAGTGTGTTCCTTCCCTTCTTGACACCAAAGAATTACGGCCTGCCTGTTTTTATTTTCTTTGGCTTGTGGTGACAGGGAGAGAGGGCAGCAGCAGAGGACACAGGGGCAAGGCCATCGCCTGCACCAGGACAGGACATTCCAGCAAGGCTGCCCCAAGTCAGGGCCTTGGCCAGGCTTCCACAGGCATTACAGTTGACCTCGGAGGTGCCGACCTCAGGTTCCAAGACTGTGAGCAGTGAGGGAACAGGGTACCAGAGCATCCCCCAGCTGGGGTGGCTGGTTTAGGAGGGCAAGGAGAGGACAAAACCACGGAAATCCACACCCCAGGCAACTGGGAGCAGACCGCTCTACTTTCCTTGATAGAACTCTGGGGGAGGACTCAAGGACCTCTGGGGCCACGTCCCATAGTGGGGAGGGTCCCAAGACAAAAGCTTCAGGTTAGGATGGAGGGAAGAAAGGGGAGATGAACCAACCTGGGTGGGTTCCCGCAGGCATTGACCCCGAGGGCCTTGGCGGTATCTAAGGCTCGGGAACTGGGAAATGCCAGCAGAGCCACCTAAGATGAAACCTCAGGAAGCTGAATCAGGCACTGAGAGGTGATGGCCAGTCAAGGGCACGAGAAAGCAGAGCCCAGAGGGGAGGTAAGCTCCCCCCGAGCAGAAGGCAGAGAAAATCTGAGTGTTCAGTGCGCGGTAATCCATCACCGCCACTAGGGAGATACAGACTCGCCCGCACTCTGGTCTCCTGTGGGTGCCTGCACGCTCGGGTCTTCACCTACGACCCCCACCTGCAGAGTCCCTGCTTCTTGTGACTGAGTGGCTTAACAAAACAGCCGTCTCTCAGCTGGGCCTGCTTAGTTTGTCCACGAAATTGCAAACACCTGGGGATGAATTGCAGGAACTACCCATGGTCAGCCAGAGTGGACAGGGAGGTTGTGGTGGGGGTGGACAGGGTCCAGACCTCTAGAGTTGCAAAAGGAGCTGAGCCTCTGGAGTTAGGCAGAACTGGGGGCAAATCTGGACTCAGCTGATTCACATGCCTTGAGACTGTGGACCAGCCCGGGGTGCTCTCGCCACCCAGGTAGAACTCTGCCTCTCCCAACGGCTGTGGCCACCACTAGGGGGCAACACGATCTTCCTGCCTCTGGGGATTTGTCTCCATTCACAGAAGCTAAGGTCCTAAGGTGGGTTGACCAAACCAGGGGCAGAGACCAGCCTTCCCCCACAAGTCTGGGGGCTGGCCCCTGCCCCCACCCTCAGTGATGAGGAGACAAAGTCAATTTGCCCCAGGAACCCAAAGCCATGCTCAGCCCAAAAGTTTGGGGACTACTTACCAACTCTGGTGGGCTCTAACTTGGGCCCAGAGCCAGGGCCACTGTCCCAACAGCTCCCACCTGAACAAACTGCACAGGACCGCTGGATTTGGAAAGTTTTTGTTTTCTTTTCCCACACATTTCCGGGGTTGGGGTGTTTTCCAAGACTCAGACACATTAACAAAGAGAAAAATTGGGGGAGCAGGGAGCCCGTGGGCAGAGAAGTGACCCCAGCAGTCGGAGGGCAATGCCTCGCTCTCTCTTCCCTGCTGCTGGCGCCCACCGGGTGCCCCAGGCTGCTGCTCGCGGTATCTAGATTATTTGTCTTGAATATATATCTGCATTTGCCTTTCCCCTCCCCCCACCCCCCACCCTGCTCCTCCAGCAGTTCCCCCAGCAATGCACGTCGCCCGGCGGCACACAACACAACAGGCTTCCCGAGGCCCAAGCCCCTTCCTTGGGCTGCACCAGGAAGGCACTTCCCCCTGGTGGGCGGAGCCGGGGCGCTCGTGGGGTCGCCTGCTGCCCCGCCCCCTCCCTCGCTGGGCGCTCGCCCACCCTCCCCCCTTCTCCCGCGGACTCTGGAAACCCAAAGGGAGGAAAGGGAGAAACCAGACACACAAAAAAAGAAGTGGGAAGGAGGATGGGGCAGAGACTGCAAGCCTGGGGTGGGGACTGGAGGGCTTGGAAGAGAAGGAAGGCAGGAGGGACAGAGGGAGGAAAAAGAAAAGTTGAGGAAAATTAACAGGACAAGCAGTGGACACTTTACAAAACCCCCGGCCTTCCTTCCCGCCCAACCCCACCAAAATAAAACTACTCCCCTTAAAAAAATAAATCAACCCAGGGCTGTAAGCACGTGCCCTGCCCGGGAGCGCAGAGCGGAGAGGGACAGCCAGCCCCAGAACTGATGGTGCCGCCACCCCAAACGGCAGGAGGAAAGGGATGAGCACGGGGTTTTCCTTTTCTTTCTTTCTTTTTTTTTTTGCGTTTCCTCTTCGTGAGAGAAGTCTGAGGCAGCCAGGGAGCGGGGCCCCAGAGCCCCGGCAGGGAGAGGACCGCACCGTACTCCCGGGAGGGGCAGCTGGCAGTGGGACGAGGTGCCTGGGGCTCAGACGTAATACTCCTTGTCTTTGTTCTTCTTGGCCTTGCTGGGCGTCTTGGGGGCCGCCGGGGCCTTCTCTTTCACCACCGCCCCATTGCTCTGGGCCGAGTTACTGATGTAGTTCCGGCTCTGGTCCACTTGGTAGGAGCCCTCGTCGCGGTTGCGGTACTTGTACATGGCATAGAGGAGGATGAGGATGCAGAGCGCCGCGGCCGCCACGATGCCCACCACCATGCCTGTGGTGCTGCTGGACTCCCGGATCACCTCCACCGCGCCCGGCGGTCCCCGTTCCCCAGGCCCCGTGGGGTTGGCTGTGGGTAGATGGGGGAAGCCAGGGGCAGAGGTCACACCAGGGCGCAGGGGAGGGGGCCTCCGTGGCTCGAAGGACGTGGGGGCCCCGGGCCCCAGGGGTGGGTTCTCCAGCAGGGGCTGCAGCGGGTCTCGGTGGTTCATTTTGCCCGCTGGCAGGTTGGGGGCTGGGGCAGAAGGGGCTAGCAGCACCCCAGGGGCACCCGTGGCCCCATCTGTCCTGAGGTTGGGCCGGGGAGCGGGTTTGCGGGGTGAGAGGAGGGTGGTGCGGTCCGTGACCAGGGGGAAGGTGGTGTAAAAGTCCTCGTCGTCCGTGGGGGGGAGGCTGGAGTCAAAGACCTCCCCGGAGGCAAAGCCCGAGGCCTCGATGGGCTCCTCGCAGTCGCTGTCGTCCTGCTCGGCCTGGCACGGGCCCCCGGCGGAGGGTGGGCGGCGGGCAGAGGGCGGGGGCAGGGTGTCTTGAGTGGCGCCCACGCCCGTGAGGAAGGGGTAGAAGGTGGGGGGTGGGGGCACGAAGGGGGATCGGGTGGCCACGGGAGGGGGGTCTAAGGAGTCCTCCGTGATAATGGGCAATATTAACTCTCCTCCTAGAACAAGAGAGAGAAAAGAAAAGAGAGGGCGTCAGCGAGGGCCGGGGCGCAAGTGGCCGCCACAGAGAGAGAAACAACAGCCTCACACACCCAAATCGGTTCCAATTGGCTTTGGCGGAGACTAGAGCGGGCCGGGCCCGCCCGCCAGCCGGCCGGAGCACTGCGCTTTAAGCGGGCAGCGGCTGGATGCCCTGGGCACCCCACGCACGGGCTCTGTGGCTCTCTGGGTTTTGGTCTTTTGATTGTCTTAAGAAACCAAAAGGAACAGAAAGGAAAGGAAATCGAAAAGAAACAGAAAAAAAACTACTGTTTTAAGGCTTTAAAAACAGATAACAAGAGCAGCATTTAAACAAACCTAACAACAATATCTTTTAGGGGCTTTTTTTTCTACATATTTCTTTTTTTGCTTTTGTTTTTTCTTTTGTTTTTAAAAAAGAAGATAGCATACCACGGAATTCAGGCAACTTACATCAACAAATAGGCCGTGTGATTTTAGCATGAAGAAAAAAATTACAAACAGAGCTGTGTAAGCGGGTTCTCCCGGAAAAAATAAGAAAAAACAACTTTTCTCTACCACGTTCCTGTCTATCTGGTATCTCCCTCCCTCACTCTTCTCTCCCTGGACAGCTGGCCTCCTTGTGAATACTCTCTCTCCTCCCTCACTTGTGCCCTCTCCCCCTCGAGAAACGAACAACGCTGAAATCTGCAGTGCAGGCTGGTGTTGAGGGGCGGTTACCACCACCTGGTGTCCGCGTGCAGAGCGGGGTGGGAGGGGGCAGTGGGAAGAGGGGCATGAAGGTGGCTAGGTATCACTACATGGGTGAGACGACTTGGGAAGGGATGGTCATGGGAGGGAGCTTTGAAGGCTAACAGGCTGGCCATGAGGAGAGGGGAACTGAAGGTGGGAGGTGACAAGGTCTATGAGGAAGAGTAGGCAAGGAGGCAGACACACTGAAGGAGAGTTATCCCACAGGACCGTGGGAAGGGTGGGGAGCAGCCATGTGGAGGCAGGGAGGTGGGGAGGGACAGGGAGTGAGTGAGGGAAGCGGGCAGGGACACATGATTCCTGAGTTATCCCTGACTCCCCAACGTTCTCCTTCTTCACCCTCCACCTCTGACCCCCACTGAGTCCCCCCATCCCCCTCCCCAGAACCCCCATGGGCCGCCAGGACCTGGCCAGGGCTTGACTGCCTCTGACCCTCTTATTATTGTTAAAACAATAATAAAACAACGGAAAGAAGAAGAAAGCAAAAAAAGAAAAAAAATACATACACAGCCATCTGGGAAGGAAGCACTTGATCATATAGGGCCCAAGGAACTAGTGGGGAGGGGAACTTTTGTGGTATTAGGTCTCCTCCCACCCTGGGCCTGATGAATGGGAACCCTGTGGCTGAAACTGCAATTCCCATCAGCCCCAAAGGGTGAGAACTGCAATTCCAATTAGCTTTTGGAGGGGTGTGGACCACGATTCCCATCAGTCCCTGAGTCAACAACTACAGCTCCCATCAGCCCAGTGGGCCCCCCACTCAAGCCAAAGTACTGCAGCCCACTGGTGTTGGGTAGAAGGGAGCTGGAGCCCAGTTCTAGGAGGCTGGAAGTTTTCTCCCTAGCTCTCCCTCCAGCTCGATCCAAGCCCTGCCCCCCTCTGAGTGCTCCCCCCTGGTCTCTGCAGGGGGTGGCCTTCACAGATCACACCACAAGCCCCCCACCCACTCTGTAGAAAGTATCACATTGCCAGTCCTGCCTGCCCCACTGCGGCCAGCCTCCAATCCCACATTGCTTCCTCCCTGCACCTCACACGCCTCACCAAGATATCACCACAAGATAACTTCTACTGAGACCCCATGCTGCCTTCCTTCTCTGATGTTCACTCAAGTGGCCCTGGGCTCTGGCAAGTCACACACAGCAAGGGGTGCTGGGTCTTCCTGGGGTCCAGGAAGCATCAGGCAAGCTTGCCCCAGTGAGGACCTAGCAGAACCTGCAGGGAGGGTCCCTCAGAGACTCCTTACTGTGGAAGTCCAACTCGGGGGCTCCCCGGACTGCCCCTCCCATGGGCATTTTGGAGTACAGATCCACAAAGTTGCTGGTGCTGGGACCCCGGGTCCAGTTCCACATCATGGGTGCACATTAGGGTGGGGTTCCCCTGGGAGTCTGACAAGGACTCCAGACAGCCTCCCTCTCTCCCCCTACTTCAACTATGGCATTTGGGAAACATAGGTGCGCTTATCACAGATGCCACCCACCCTCTGCTGCAAAATGGAATTTCAGTGCATGCGCCAGGTCCACTTACTAGAGTTCCATTCTGGCCAAGGAGACCACCAGCCACTCCTGAGCAGCTCCCCTGCCTCTTACTGGCCCAGCAAGCTGAGTCCTTTCTGCCTTTAGGGAGCAGAAGACCCCGAACTGGAACTCTACCCATGAATCCCATTCCCACCCAAACAAGATGTGCCTAGCCCCCAAGGGGTGTCTAGAACTGAGGCTGAGTGTCAGGGACTAAGCAATCAGCTGGCTAAGTCCTTAAGCACTAGGTGCTCTACCCGGGTTGCGAGGGCCAGAAGGCCACTAGCCCACAGGGCATCACACGCAAATAAGAACAAAGGCGGCCTCTGGACCTGGCCACAGCCCTGCAGATGCACACCTTGGCAAACAGCAGCTCTGTGTACAACCGGAAAAAGGTCTTCTGTCCTCCTGGGGGACACAGCCCCACCCCTCCAGGGCCCAGGACATAGGGCTTGGGAAGCAGGCACTGGCCAGATTTCAGCCCCTACTCACCTTTTCCAGCAGAGAACCACCTGTGTAACTGTGTGCCTCGACCGGAAGGATGGTGCCCCTCTCCACCCTGAAACACCAATTCAGCGAGGGCAACCACCAAGGGGGATTCAAGGTCAAAGACGGAGATACTTGTGTGTGTGCGTGCAGGAACACACCCCTCTGAGGGCCTGCTTCTGTGCACCTGGGGACACATCTCTAAGCATGTGCATATACAAACTTCAATGGGTCTGAGCATGTGAGTGCATGTCAGTGAGTCTGAGCAGACGTGTGTATGTGAACCCCCGGCGCCGAGCTCGTATGTGCAGGTGTGGACATGCCACTGAGCACACATGGGCATGCCACCAAGGTTCTGTGCATATGCTGTGTGCTTCTGGGAACACTTCTTTCCTCAAACCCATTTTCTCTGTCTCTTGGGCAATGAGATGACATTTCCCACATTCCCTTGCAATTCGGTGTGGCCATACGACTGAGTGGTGTGCAGTACTGGCCCATGAAAGCCTCTGTGTTCAATCTGCCATGCTCTTTCTCCTTCCAGTGAACTTGCAAACCACCTGTTGAAAATGGAGGAGCCACCAAATGGAAGGAGTGTGGGTTCTCAAAGCACCCCTGAGGCAGAGTACCTGCTGATCAGGAGCACCTAGGTAGGGCTTCACCTGCGTGAGAAACTCCCACTGGGATTTGAGGGCTGTCAGAGGAACAAATGTACCCTAATACAGACACCGCTCCAGAAACAAGTACCACCAAAACCTGTGGCGCTCACATAACAACCCGAGGAAATGGATCTGGCCCTGGACCAGATGAAGAACCACCTAATGCAGAGGCAGGACATGTGGAGGCTGAGGCACTAAGGGAAAGTGACAGGGAAGGCGGGGAGGCAATGCTGGCTTTCACTTCCTGCTTTGTATAACATATTACAAGAAAGAGACATAGGTGGGCAAGGACTGGTGGGGAGGCAGAGAGGAAGGGATAGAGGGAGCCTAGAAATGGGGGGCCTTCAAGTGTCCAACGATCCACTGCTTCCAAACCCCAGATTGTAAGACAAAGATCGAAAACAGCTTTGAGGGACAGCGGCCCAGTGAAGTCCCTGAGTCAGCAAAGGGCTCAGCCGCTCCACGGGATCATGTCAAGGGTATGGTCTCCTCCCCTCCGACCATTTCAAATGTGCTCAGGATGGTCACCAGTGAATTAAGAGACAGGCGTGGGGGCAGAGAAACAGGAAATCAGCTGGCTGGGAGTTATATCTAGGAAAGAACCCGGGGTACAGGTACTTGGACTGCTTGAGCCTTTCTTTAAACGACGTTGGGGCCCCAAATACATGAGCGGAAATGGGCTGTCAGCACAACAGGGCCCCCAAAGACGACACTTTTCCAACACCCACTTCAGAGGTGGCCAAGGGGAGTGAAGACCAGAAAGGACCTTCTAGAGGGCAGCAGCAGGGTCCCAGACACAGGAGGGGGGCTCCTCCCAGACAGCAGAGGCAGGTTGGAGGACAAAATTGCTCGGGGCAGAGCCTCCTGCCCTGTGCGCTCCATGCTGGCTGACTTCCCCCACGCTTGCAACTAGGGGCCACATGTCTTTCACCCATCCTTCCCTTTTTTGAATGAGGTTTATTGTGGGTTTGCCTGTGACCCACCACTGTATTCTGGGCATGTGCTGGGCCGTGTGGGCAGTGACATCCATTGTCCTTTCAGTTCATGGGTCTCCAGGCCACACGTGGGTACCCATGAGCTAGGTCTGAACCTGATGGAATGGGAGCCATCTCCCAGACATCCTCACCTTTGAGAGCACAGCTCTAACTAGGTGGTGCCTTGGGTGTCTCCCTTGGGGAGGGGTAGGTGTGCTCTGGGGAGGGAGGAAGAATGGAATGGGTCATTGGTGATCTAAAAACCAGACTGCAGCAAAGAAATCACTGGCTGGTCACCTTAACAGTATCTGCTTCCTCCTGGGGCACAGCAGGGCCACTCCTCCTGGCCTTCCTGAAAGGTAGGTGGTGGCCACGTGGCTGGGCTCCGAAGCACAGAATCAGCGAGAGCAACACATACCTCCCTCCCAGGCCTGTCCCATAAAACCGCCCCCTTTGTGACCCTCCCTGCTCATCCCCTCCCAGCACAGCTGAGGAAGTCACTGTGTAAAGATTGTACAGTTTCAAATGGAAAGAGACCGGGCCCCAAATCAGCACATGCGGAAGAGGTGCCCACCACTGAGGAACACTTACTTACAACTTTACGTGAAGGGGAAATAAACCTGTGTGTGTCAAACCACAGAGGTTGTGGGGTTGCTGTCATAGAACTAGTGTTACCTGAGACACTCTGGAATCTGAGCTGAATGTGAGTCCGAGCAAACGTAGCAACAGGTCCACATGTCTACAGAATTCAGCCTGAGCGCCCCATGCATGTGCATGGGGGCGGTGCCTCAGGAGGGATGCACACATATGGACAGTTCATGAGGCTCCTTCTGCAAGTCTAACCACACGTGGGCTCATGTGAGTCTGAACAGGCATATGTGTACGCATGCCCTGGTGGGTCTGAAGAGCTGTGTGTACTCACCTGTGTGTGGACAGTCATGTGTTTTGCTGGGTCTGAACACGGGTGTACAAGCCGAGTCTGTGGTTGTTGGTGCCCTCCCACATGCAGCCGCACAGGTACCTCTGAGCAAATGCGTAAGCACAATAGTAGCTGTGTGGGGCTATGTAGACCCATGGGGGGTGGCACTAAGTACATCCATGCATGCCCTGAGGGGTCTGAGTGTGTGGGCTCTGAGCTCATATGTGCAGGTCTGAGCACATGGGTACGCATGTGAGAATGAACCTGCCAGTCTGAGCTAAAGTTCTAGTCTCACGGGCTGGTGGGGTGCAGGTCTGTATGTCTGAACAAGTGCCCATGTATGTAGATCCCAGGTCTGGGCACATGGAGCTGGCCTGAGCGCACCTCTGTGAGAATGAGCATGCATGCTGGTACCTGGGGACATACCTTTGAGGATGTGTGTGCCCATCTTGGTGACCGTGAACATATATGTGCAGCCAACTGTGGGTCTGAGCGCAAGGGTGTGCTTGGGTGGAGTTGTGACATGCACTTCTGTGACCCTGAGCACAAGCCTTCATGTCCCTGAAACCCCGTGTTTGTGCACATGTGCACCTCTACCTTGCTGGGTCCGAGCACACTGTGCACGTGGCTGACCTGAGCATGCCCACGTGCACCTGTAACTCTAGAACATCTGTGAGCAACTCCATGTCAGTGTGTGTAGGATCCTAAGGTCTGGGCACATGCATGCACCTGTGAGCTGAGCATGGACGTGGAATCCTGGGAGTCTGAGGACACATATACATGGGTCTCAATGGCTGTGAGCACACGTGTGTACATGTTCAGGCCTGAACATACGTGTGTATCATGTCTGAAATATGAGTGTTCCTAGAGGCCTGAGCATGTGCATGTCATTCTGAATATCTGGTGTATTTCTACAGATGTGTGCAAGTGTGCCACAGGGTTTGCACAAGTGCGGCACTGAGCACATCATGTGCCTTGGTACATCTGAGACATGCTGCATGTGCACCTTTGTGTGGCTGAGCACACGTGTAAGTATGGAGCAGTGGGTCTGAGCAGGGGGCACCGGTAAGTCCACAACCATGTGCAGGAATATTTGGAGCTCTAAGCACACACATGCAAGACTGTGGCTCTGAGTACATGTGTGTATCTCCATGAGACTGCATGTGCATATGGGTTTGTGCTGCTGTGGGTCTCAATGGCCATTCTGTGTATGAACATCTGGGGTTCCGAGCACACATGTGTCTTAAGTTCTAAGCATGTGTGGGTCTGCTGGTGCGGCCACAAATGGCCTGCACTGTTCTAGGTTTGAACATGTGTACCTGTGGAAGTGGGCCCACGTGGGCTTGCTGGTAGGTCTGTGTGTGCCTCTGGTCAGACGTGTGTGCATACAGGTGTGCACAGACAGATGTGTGCGTCTGTGGGTCTGAGCCTGGGTGCACTTCCCGTGTGTCTCAGCAGGTGCAAACTCAGATCCCTACAGGGCCAGGCCCATAACACCAGGTGTGGGGCAGGCCAGGTGGGGCTGCAAGCGGTGGCAGGCCCATCGCCAACTATGCGGTGCACAGAGCCCTGAAGGCACTCCCACTCAAAAGAACTTAAATGCTGCAATACTTCTTGACTGGGTTGCCACCCTCAGGTAAGACAACCATCTTAGATGATGGTCTCCCCAAGCTGAGCGCGGGGGATGTGGGGCCCCGGGTCTGCGCAGGGGCCCAGGTGAGGGGAAAGGGTGGCAAGGTCAGCAGGGATGATTCTGGGCTTCACATCTGGCCCTGGAGAGGAGGATCCGACAGGTGGGAGGGACACAAATACCCTGGGCTCAGCCCTGGGGCAGCGGCTGTCTCCAACCCAGCTGCCTGCACCTCTAACATTGACCTTGGAGCCCGCAGAGGCCAGGTACTCTGCTAGACAAGAAGCCCCCCCTGCCCTGGGGGCACAGGAAGGGCTCCAGGGGGGCGGACAGCATGGTCTAGATCAGCCCAGGGAATGCTGGAGTCGTCTTGGTTCTTGACTGGCCGCCTACCCCAATGACAAGAATCCAACTTGAAGCATCTCAAGTGGCGTAAATGTGCAAGTGCAAACACCCGCGTGTGTGGGGGACCGCAAGTGGCTCCTGCTGGTGTTCCCTGGGGGCTCAAGCGTGCATTATGCCTTCTCTCCCCTCCTATTTTTAAAATCGGGTGCCAGGCTAGCCCACCAACCTATCCCCGCCCCTAACTTCTACTCCCCTTCCACCCCCCGCCCTCCCATCAACCACTCCGCCCTTTGCTCAGGAAGAGCTGCCCAGCCATCCGTGTGGTCTCCTTCGGCCCCTCCTCAGTCCCTTGTCCCAACTCAGCCCACCTGTGCACATGCTCAGTGTCACACCCAGGCCCCTAACGAGACTCAGGGCTGGGGCTGGGCAGCTAGAACCGTGGTGGACTGTGCGTGGCTCTCGTGTGGTCCAGTGCGCCTGTCTCTGACTGGTGGCCTTCTGGCCCAACACTCCTCTCTGCAGGGTCCAGAGAGAGCAGACACCTCCTCTCACCCTGGCAGTTCCCATCCCAGAGTGTGTGCACATGGGCACATGTGTGTAAACACATGTGGTGGGGCCAAGGGCCCCTGTCTCATGACCCACATGGCCCTTGGTCCCCTGAGTCCTGTCCCAGGGCTCTCATGAGCCATCCATCATCCATCACAGCCACTCAGGCAGACCTGGGCTAGAGGCCCTGTGCACCCACGGGAAACCTCGGTGGGTGACGAGTCAGAGGGCACAGGGCATAGTGGAGGAGGAGTGCTGTGTTGAAGCTGCCAGGTGCCCAAAGCAACGGTGGAGTGTAGGGGCACATCCCGAGCCAAGACCACCCAGTGAGGTGGAGGGAGCAGCCCCAACAGAGGGGCCTCCTGCAGTAGGAGGCTTCTGTTCTGGGAAGCCCTGGGCTGTGGATGGGGAGGTCTTTCCAGCCCGGCAGCCCAAGCCTCCCCCAAGGCCCCGGGGCCCAGGACCACTGGAAAGAGGCCCCTCAGCACTGCTCTACTGGGGGGTGCGGGGTCGGGGGGCGGGCGCACAGAGGACAATCGGACTTTGGCCCCTAGGTCTGGAGGCCCACACCCTAGAAACCCCCCTGCCCTTGGTTTCTGGAAGCTGAGCCTCTGCCTCGAGGCTCCAGCCACACCCTTTCCATGGCTGTAGCCCACCCTCAGCCTCAGCATCTCCCCTGGGCCTGGCAACCCCCCCCCCAAAGCCCTCTCCCCAGGCCAGATTCACAGGATGTACCCACGTCACCCTGCCCACCTTCAGCTGCCCACCTCATCTCCCTTACCCTGCATGTACCTGCCCCAACCTCTAGTCTTCCAGTACCAACAGCCCACCCACTCCCACAAGGGATGAAAGGAGAAGTTTCCGGAAACCCAAGCAAGGGATGTGCGCTCCCTTGGGCTCATCCAGGCTGCCACCAAGGTCCATGCTCCCTAGATGGGAAGCCTGGTCCCTCCTCCGTCCCCACTGCCAGCCTCAAGCACGAGGACCTCGGTTCCTCAGTCACCCTCCCAGCCTGCTCGGATGAGCAGCCCTGGCACCCACCACACCGCTCCACGCCCCTCAGTGCTCAGTTGGCACTCCAGGCCCACCCCCACTTTGCCAATCTGGTCTCTCTCTGGGGCTGCACCCTTGACTCCATCTGGAAGGAGCGTGCAGAGGCTAGAATGCCACTCCCAGGAAGCGCTTCCTCCCAGCCCGGCTCTCCCCAGCTACAACTCTCCCACTGGAAATCTGCGCCAGACCTCAGGTCCCAGTCTCCCCAGGGATCACATGTATGGCCAGGGGGTGCCTCCTACCCAGCTCACTGCTGGGCACAGAGCTGCTGTGCAGTAACTGCCCTGGCTTGGCAGCGCTGGCAGAATGTCTGGCCCGCTCCCTGAGACTGGGGATGAGGAGGCTTCGGGACCAGCAGAGACCTCCTCTACTGACCAGGAGAACACCAGGCTCAGGGACTGATGGGAGTTGCAGTTCTGGACCTGAGAGCTGATGGGAGTTGTAGTTCCCAAACCTGCATTCCTCATCTCCTCCATCCCAGGACTCATGGGAGCTGTAGTTACTCAAGTTTCTAGGGATAAGTCTCCCTCGTTCCCTCCCAGCACCCCCTTGGCTCTAAACCCCAGGACCCCAAGCTAAGGACCTCACTACTTCTGAGGGCTGGGGCACCAAAAGGCCAGAAACTGCCTCTCCAGAGGGCACTTGAGGGACCAGGGGCAGGGCCCAGTAGGAAGGGTGGAGCTGTGAGAGAAAGCTAAGGCCTAGCAGGAGGCCCCGTGGGCTTGGGCCAGGTGGAAGGGACCAGTCGCCCTCCCTCCCAGCAAGGTCACAGCGGGCCCCGGGGCAGGGGAGGGGGGAAAGGCGCTCACCAGTACTGGGCTCACACTCCTCCAGGTCCTCGTCATCGCTCGGACACTCAGCCGAGGCCACCAGGAGGTCGTCTGTGTTCTGAAGGGTGAGAGGAAGGTGGGGAAAGAAGAGAGTTCCAGTCTGGGTCAGCAGACCCCCTCTTGAGGTGTGGGATGGCACAGGGTCAGGGTCCTGAGCCTAGACACACACCCTGACCCATACCCAGCCCTCTCATCACTTGGTGGGTGACCGAGGGCCTTCATTTCCCTCGTTGCAAAGGGAGACTAAATAGCTCCTGCCCAGCAGCGGCTCCCCATGGCTCCTGGAGATCCATGAGACAGCAGCATGTCCAGACATCTGGGGAGACTGGACGCCAGACCTGGAGCCTCAGGGCTAGAGCAAGGGGACCCAGGGACATCGGGGAGACAAGGCACTGGGCCTCCAGAGGCCAGCATGGGCAGGGGCAGGGAGCAGGACCTGGAGTTTGCTTGTCTGCAGCCTTACAACCCCATCACCCTCATCTCTCTCCCAATCCGGTTCCCCAAGCCAGGAACCAGGCTGCACACAGTAATTAGGGCTGTGGTTGTCATGACAACGGGAGTCGACTTTGTCAGCATTTTCTCTCCTCCTCATCACAAAGAAAGAGAATCCCCGAGATGAGTGAGTATAAGGGTGGGGGGGTGATCCTCAGAGGGGTGTTAGGGGAGAGACCTAAGGAGGGAAACCCAGAGCCCAGGCGGGAAGGGGGACTGAGAGACTGTCTGGGGTGGGGAAAGGATGAAAGGGTTACACCCTGTCTCTTCCCTACCCCTGATCTTCAGATACTGCTGCCCTCCCCCAAGGCCTAGGGAGGGCCTGGAGGACCTGTTTTTAGTCTGTATCCTTGCCCCTCCTCATCAGCCTCCCCTGTGGGGGCTTCTCCAGCACAGCCATGATCCTTAGGGGTCCGACCCTTCTCCTTCACCTGGATGGCCTGCCCATCGCCCTCTCACTGGACCTGGATGGCTCTTCTAGCCTGTGTTTGGAGGGCACTGTGTGTGTTGGGTGCCCGGCCTGGGGTAGAGCCAGACCTTTCTCCCAGGGCTCCCTGACCCTTGGGCAAGGCCTGGCAATCGAACCCCATCGGTGTACTGGGCAGTGAAGGCAGAAGGGAAGGAGGTCCAGGCTTGTCTCTCCTGCCTCGGGCTGACCCAATCTTGATGGCACAGCCTGGCCGAGACAAGGGGCCTAGGTAGAGCTCATTGAGCCCAGCCCTCACCTGCAGAGGCTAAAGGCAGGCTCGTGCTGAAGGCAGGACATGTCCCCATGTGGCCCCCAGACCCCTCTCTCACCCTGGGAGGAGAGAGGTCCCTCTAGGCGCAGAGGCCCCATTGCCATAGCAATGCAGGACAGAAGTAGCTTGGGTAGCGGGGGGCAGGGTGACTGGCCAAGGTCCAATGTGCCAGGCTGGAGCACTCCCTGGACTGACAGTTAGAAAACTCAGCCAGGCCCTTAGGCTTCCTCGGTAAGTCACACATGCTCAATGGCTCTGGCCACCAGGAAAGCAAGGCCTGCCCTGCCCCAGGAGGGTTTCATTCTCCAGGTACGGCCCCTTCTGGCGTTCTGGGTACAAGGGAAGATAAACTCAAATCCTGGATTGCCCAGACCCAGGGAGAGCACCTGTGCAGGTGGGGTGGACCCCGGGGAGGATAAAGCACCAGGAGACTGTCTACACGGACACAAACCGAGGACACTGAGGCCTGCTACACGTTGGTGCCTGCTCAAGGTCACAGGACCTGTAACAGCAAGGGACTGGACTTGCATTCCCACTGCAGGGACGCCAACCATCAGGAATAGGCTGCTCTGAGCCACCACCAGTCCCCACAGAGAGGTCGCTACCACCAGATGTACCTCTAGCCCCTCCAGTGCTGTCACCTCTGTGCCCTGCCCAAAGCAGTGCCACCTGGTTCCATCTGTCTCCCACTTGCTGCCCATGCAGCACTGGGCATGGCTTTTGTTATGCGATGGGCAGGGGGGTCATTCCACCCTCACCCCGAATCCAGACTTCCTCCCTCTTAGGTGGGGTAGTCCTCCCTGGTCCAGCTGGGGTGCCAAACTGTCCCTCAGCTCTGGGATGGCCCCCTAGAAATAGTGGCCACCTCCATATCTGGGGTTACCAGAGCAAAGGACACTTCATGAAAGGAGACCTTGCCTGCCTCATCTGAACCATCACCATGACAAGGACAGCAGCCTCCAGGGTCCTGCCAGACCTCTGGGACCCTCCCCTGGATGCCACAGTGCTATGAAGACATCAGTCCAGTTCCCCACCCAAAGCCCTGCCACTTGTCTGCCAGCTAGAGGGGCCCTCACCTGGGTGGTGCTGTCCCTCAGCGTAGGGGAGCGGCCCCGGCGTGTGGTAGTAGTGGCCATGGTGGTGGTGGTCTCCATGATGGTGGTGGCCATGTCCGCCAGCAGGGTGGTGGCCGTGGTCTCTGCACTGAGCAGCACGGACGGCCCCTCCCCCACCAGGCGCAGGTGGCCCTCAGTCCGCACGTTGGGGTCACTCTCGGCGGCCAGCGCCAGCACCTTGAGCCCATTGTAGTAGAGGCCGGACACCTGGCCCTGGAAGGGGCGGCCCTGA
>PVJI01001246.1:18819-192476 GCA_004026765.1 Micronycteris hirsuta
GCAAGGGTGACAGACAGAGGAGGGACAGGCAGTGGGGGGAGACCAGAAAAGGATGGGGAGAATGGACAAGAGCCAGAGGAGGGAAGAGGAGTCAAGGTGGAAACCAGTGAGTGGGGTGGGTGGGAGGGAGAAACGAGGAAGGGGCAGACACCAAAGGGAAAGTCCTTGTCAGCCACAGCCCCCAACTCAGCCAAGTGGGAACCCCAGGGGGAAGGTCCCCAGGGCACACATGGGCTGGGAAGGGGGCCAGCTCCTCGTTCTCCACAGCGTGCTCATGCCTCTGACCTTCCTATCCCCTCTCCTCGCCTGCTCCAGGGGCATCACACCCCCCTCCTTTCCCTTCCCTCAATTTGACCCCCATCTTCACCCCCTGCTCCCCCAAGCGTCCCATACCCAGCTCCAAGCCATAGAGCACTTAGAAGCAGCAGATAGAGCACACACAGAAGCAGAGACAGAGAAGGTGACCGCCAGGCCGAGGGTCAGTGCGTGTCAGAGAGGGAGACGAGGCCAAAGGGTGGACAGGATAGTGCGTGGGAGGAGGACGGCGTGAGGGTGGGGGAAGCCATGAGGACCTCACCCTGCCCTCCTGGCCACCACAAGGCCCTCTGACCTCTGACCAGGCTCCCTCTCTCCTCCTCCCCTCCAGGACCCGCAATGCCCAGGCATCAGGCCTTGGAGAGCAGAGGCCTCCCTCCCCGCCAGGATGTGCAAGCACAGAGCTGGAAAACGTTAAAGGGACCTTCCTTTGCTCACTGGCAGCCGAAAACAAAACGCTCCAGCTCCAGCCTCACTCCTCGCTCAGCAGTTCCACCTCCGAATTCCCACCTGGGTGGGTGTTTGCTGTTCTGTTTGGTTTTAATGGATCTGGGGGTCGGTTTAACCCTCTGAGTTTGTTGCTTTGGTTTGGTTTTTAGAAAAGATATTTATTATGTTTAAGTTTAGATTTAACTTTGGTTTTGGTGTTGCTTATTTTGAGGAGGGAGGGGCGCAGAACTACTACACTGCCCCCCCTGCTCCTCCGGACCTTCAGCTGCTGGCTCTGGGGGGTTTAAGACCTGGCTTAGCCCTTGTTAGCCTCTGGTTAGTGCCTCGTTAAAGATCTGGTTTAGAGTTAGGTGCTTGGAAGCCCTGCCCCTAAAACCTGGGCTGAGGACAGTCCAACTTGTGAAACCCACACTCTCTGTGGAAACATGCATCCCTGGGACACCCACCCTTCTGCCTGGCCTCCGGCCAAAGCCCAGCCTTGCGGCCCCTCTAATCTGCCAATCAGCCTCCCTCCACCTGCACCTCCCTCCGCCCTGGAGCCGCACCTCCATCTCACAAATTGGTGGGTAGGGGGCTGCTGGAGCCCCTGAAGCTGGGCACTAGTGAGTGGGGAGAAGGTTCATAGCAGTCAAACGGGTGGGTTTGGGAAGGAAACATTTCACAAATAAACAACAGGTTTCCTTCTCATGGGACTTCTCAGAGCCTTTAGAAAACCCATGTCTCTGCACCTCTCCACGAGGAAGAGATGCGAATCAGCAGCTCCCAAGCTCACTTCACAGGTCTCCTTACTGTGAAGCATCTCACGGGGCTCATCTCACGGGGCTCATGCTTCACAGGACATATTTTGGAACCAGAAAATGGATTCATTCAATAAATATTTATTGAGCACCTACCATATGCCAGGTGCTGACAGTAAAACAATCCCTCCAAGGATGCCAAGCCTGTTCTCCAATACCCTCCTGCTCCTTGTTGCATTCACCCTCGCAGCACCCCTTGTGAGAGAGGCTGAGAGGGGGTCCCTGTCCCTTCCTCCCCAGAAGGGAACTGAGGCTCAGGAAGGTGTTGACCCTCTTGACCAAGGCATGTGACAGGTGAGTTCCTCCTTCCACAGTTGGGGAAATACTAGAATATTTGGTCCAATCCTTCACTTCATAGAAGAGGAACTTGAGGCCTAAACAGAAGGTGTAACCACGCAGCTGGTGGAGGACAGCCAGGGTTCCCACCACCAGGCTGAGCTCTTCCCCCATCTGGACCACAAGTCCTGCCTGCCCCCCGCCCCGCCCCTAGGGCCTGTCCTGCTCTCCCTACCTCCTGGGGTCACAAGTTGTCCCAGCCTCAGCCCAAGCTGCTCCCTTGGCCTCTCTAATTCCGGGAGAGGGAGGTGGGTAATAAAGAGGAAGCTACATGGGTTAGCAAACTTGGCCCTCATGGCCCCACCTGCCATGAACTCCTCAAAGGGTTAAAGTTCGCCCCGCTGGAGAGAGCCACCCAGTGTGGCTGGGGGCTGTAGGTTTTAGCGATGTCTGTTACAGTCCCTTTAACTTTTTGTCCTGTTCCGGATTTATCACATCTGGTTATCAGCAAGTTTAGTCCCCGCTGGCTGTGTGGGGGCTGGAAGTGATGTTTGGGGGTTTTAGTTGGGGAAGGCCCCAGTGGACATTTAAAAGCACAGTTATCAGCTGATTAGATGGAGGTTTAACAGTTATACTTCCCCCCTAGAGTTTAGCCTTAGAGGTACAGAGCTCGCCCCTCTCCAAAGGGAATGGGATGGCTTTGCCCTTGGCCCCAACTTCCCTTGGTGACAAGTGGCCTTCTCCCTCACACCCAGCAGCGCCTCAGCACATATGGCCTCTCAGGAGAGCGTCTTCAGGCACCACAGCGGGGTGGCTCCCTCCTCCCCTCTCCCCTCGCTCCCCACGCCCTGCCCAGCTACTTCTAAGGGGCCTTCTGGGCCATGGTGGGCCTACTGCAGACAGTGGTCCCGCAGCCACTTTCTTGGGGGGTGGCTTTTCCAGTAGGACCTGAGGCCCCCACTCTTTCCTTTTCTCTTCAGATGAAGTCTTCCTACCCTTCTTTGGATCCCAGAATCAGCACTTCCTGCTCCCCAAAGCCTTCTTGCTTCTCACGTGCTGTAGCCCTCAGCTGGCCCTTTACGAAACCTCTGAGCTGACCACCTCCCTCCCTCCTGCACCCCAGCCTGCTTTACGCAGTGGTTCAGGAATCTCACAGATTGTCCTAGTCCCGTCCTAGACTTAGAAAGAGAGGAGGACTCTTGTAGGAAATCCCCCGCCCCGCCCCAAACCGCCACCGTGTGAGACACAGACCCTTGACTACAGAGGGAAAGGGAGCCTCCTGGCGGGACAATGGTCCCTTCACTAGTGGGTGGGTGACAGGGAAGGCATGGATGGGGAAAGAGAGAGCTCTGCACCTTTAAGATAGTGTTTTTAAAGTTAATTAATTAATTAATTAATTAATTCTGGTTAATTACCTTTGTCGAGCAGCCACTCATCTACTACTCGACCAAGCCGGTAGGGGATTCTCTGTCTAGCAATCGCCAGGCGCTCGTTATCAAAGTTTCCTTGGAAAAGTTTAGAAAGACAGTAGGTTTCTCAGGCGGCGAAGTCCAAAGGAGTTAGAAAAGTAATTATGCATTTCTCAGGAGACTCAGAGAAGCAGCAACATACAAGGGGCAGGGGCAAGGTCCACCCAAGGCGGGAGAGGAAACGCCGGGTCCCTGGTCCTCCCGTCTCCTCCCCTAGGCTCCCAGCCAGAGCCAGCCCCACCCAGGGGGCAGGAGTGACCCAAAGAAAAAGATAGGGACAGAGAAGAAAAGGAAAGGGAAATGAAAGAAAAAGGCAGCTGGAAGGTCAAAGGTCAGAGGTTAACCAGGTTTGTCTGTGCTCAAGCTGTTGGCCCTCTTCCTTCCCGATCCCAGAGTGGGGCAGCAGGCGGGAGGGGCATTTAGCAGGTTTAAGTTAGGGGGTGGGCAGCCTCTGCGGCCCAGCTGGTTACTGCGTTTAGAGGGTGGTTTAGAAGTGGGAGGGGCAGGTTAAGCAGGGGTTTATGCGGCATTTAGGGGCGGGGGTGGCCCGACACATTCATTTAACAGTGAGATTTAAAAACCACTTCTCTAAGCCGGTCTCGGATCCCTTTACCTTTACCTTCCCTGCTCAACTCCCAGCTTTCCCCTCATCTCCCATGCCACCCCACAACCCTGGCCCCACCACCAGCTTCCACCTTCAACCCCCCAGCCCCGCTCTGAAGGCTCCCAAGCCCACCACTGCCCTCACTGCAGGCGCTCCAGGTCTCTCACCCTGGTCGCCGTTCCTGTCTACCAGCAGTACCACTGTGGGTGACCTCCCAGTGTGGTACCTGGAGTGGCAGCTGGACCATCACCCAGCAACTCCACCCTGCCCTCTTCTCTTCTCTCCGGGGTCTCTGTGCCATTCCACCCCATCCTCCACCCAGCGTTCCCTCCCTGCTGGCACCCTCAGTCCTCCTCTGCCTGGTGGCACCCTGCTCTCCTCCCCCACCGCAGCTCCACTCCGAGACCCTCAGGCTCCTCTCTGCTCAGGTCCCCTCTCCTCTTCGCCCTGTGGGCCCAGCCCAGCTCCTGACCCCTCTCATGCACAAGTCTTTCTCTTCAGGCTCTACCCCCTCACTCCCTAACCCCCACCCTCTCAATCCTCAGCTGGTTACCTGAATGTGCAACTGTCCCTCTCTCCACTCGCCATTCTGCAGGCCCTGCAGACAGGGAAGGAGGATGTGTGTGTGTGTGTGTGTGTACAGAAGTTTGTCAGTGTGCCTGGGAGCTCTGCATCCTCCTCCCTCACTGTGGGCTCTGGGTGATCCCAGTCGGCAGCCCAGCCATAGAAATGGCAATGATTTCCTTTGGGAGTCTGGCCACTCTTCCCTTGGAAACCACTTACACATTGTTCAATAACACACACTCTGGGTGGTGGAAGGCTTTCCCTCTCATCTCCCACCGCACAGCTGCGCTCGCCTGCCCAGCAGCAATGCCTAGGCCTAGGCCTGGGCCTGGGCCTGGGCCTGCCTGCAGATACCTCCCTTGAACAAGCTCACCACACATGTGCACAGTGGTGCCCCCCTAGGTGATTACAGGGCCATAAGACACTACCTTCCCTACATGTTCAGGTCACTCGTGTTTCAGTCAACAATGGATCATTTGTTCGTTTAGTCACTCAACATTTCTTGAGTGCCTGCTCCATTCCTGGTGCTGGATATGAGAGGTGGAAAGATGAAGGCCTGGCCCTGGCCCAACAGGAGCTCCGGCCAAGCGGGGGAGACTGACAAGTAACTAGCAGTGTTCGGTGTTCTGTTACAGGTAGCACAGGGTACCTCAACCTGGGGGTTGGGGTGAGAGGGGCCGAAGAAGACACTGAAGGAGGAGAGGAGGAGTCAGGCCGGGGAGGGAGGGACAGGAGCGCATGTGCAGAGGCAGAGGGGCAGGAGGCATTCAGGGACCTATCTGCACTGGGGTACTTGTGTGTGTGGGCCTGTGTATTTGTCTGTGTGTGTCCTGAGAGGAAAGGAAGGGTATACATCTGCCTCGCTGCACTCATAAGGATTCTAACAGATACCGTTTGCTGAGGCCCTCCTCTACGCCATGACGTTCTAGCACTTGCCTTGGCTTATCTCAGGGATTCTCACAGGACTGCCATGCGGTGGGTATTGTGCCCACTTTCAGAGGTGGACGCTGAGATTCAGAGAGGCTAGAAGACTCTCCAAGGCCACAGCGCTTGTCAGGAGGAGATCCGGGACTGCAAGCCACGTCCTGCTGACTTGAGGTCCCTGAGCTCGGTCTCTGAGCTCCCTAAGTGTCCGGGCGCTGGGGCTCTCCACCCATGCACGCTGCTAATCTGGCCTGCTGCTAACCTGGCCTGCTGCTGTGGCTCAGAATGACACTCAGCTTCCGCAGAGGACCTGCTCACAGTGCACAGAGGCAGCCACCAGGCCCTCGGGTTACTCTGTTTGCAGGTGAGGGGGCACCAGCAGTCTCTGCCACCCTGCCCAGACAGGGTCCCCAAGCAGGGGAGGGCAGGTGTGACTCCTCCAACCTGGCCTCTGGCCTGCTGGACTCTGTGGGGAGAAACTCTGAACCTGAGCTGTGACTTCACATGGTGAGACCTTCATGCCACCTTCCACCGCAGTCCAGCCCCATCCAGCAAAGCCCAGTGTGTGCACTGCTACAAAGACCGCTCCGATGGCTGTGTGGCTGAGAGGGAGACAGAGAGCGTTCTGATGCCCACAGGGCAATCGCACCCACACAGCCTGGGCTGTCAGTGTCTGCGCACATGTGAGACTTAGCATAGGCACACTTGTGTGCTTGTGTGTCTGCATGGCCTCACACGCCCCGGGCCTTGGTGCAGGCTGGGGTCCATGGCAGAGCTTTTATTTCTCATGTCTGTCTGACCAGAAGAATAGGTGTTTGCAGCCATCCAGGTGTGTCCCATGTGTCCATTGGCTTCTGTATTCATTAGTGGGCCATGTGGCCCTTCAGGCCCGGGCACTAACTGAGAAGGTCTGGGTACAACCTCGCACGGGCTCTGTGAGTTGTGAGCCCCCCAGGCACCTTTCTTCCAGCCCATGAGGGTGTGCACAGCTGCACCTTTCACTGTCTTTCTGCCTGCGCTCTTCTTGGTCAGTGTGGGGCAGCTTCTCTGCCTCCTCCTTGGCTGTCATTTCAGCCTAAGAGAGGGACTGGGGCCACACGTGCTCTCTGCTTCAGTCGGCCCTCAGGTACATGGCTGCAGTGTGTCTGAGCCCACATCTCCACATCCGCATTTCTGTGTTTCCCTGCAGTGGCTCAGGTTCCCCTCCCTCTTAATCTCCCGCACTGAGGCTCCCTTCCTCTCCTCCCGAGGCTCTGTCCACCTCTTTTCTCACTGGCTGGGTCTGTGCGACAGTGTCTCCATATCTCTCTGCATCGCTCCAGGAGCCGCCTCCGCCTTTCCTGGTGTCTCAGGAACTGTTTCCTTATCTCTCCATCGCTGCTCCTCTGGCTTCCTCTCTCTCCGAGGCTCTTTCTCTGCCTCCCTCCGTATCTCGCAGTCTCTGCTTCCTTATTACTTCCATGTCCTCAACCCTGTCCCTCTCCTGTGCTCCTCAGACCTTGGTTTGTCCTCAGCCACCACAGCTGTCACACCGTTGAACTGGGTCTGTTTGCATTCCTGTGCTTGCCTGTCCCTACAACACTGTGGATGGACTCCCTGACAGCAGGGGCTGCGTCCCAGTCACCTCTGCGTCCCCAGGGCCTAGCACAGGACCTGATACCCAGTAGGTTGTCAGTAACGGTTTGTTGAATGCACTTGGCCTTATTTTTTTTTTCACTCTTTTCACCTGTCTCTCTGTCCCTTACCCCCTGAGACATTGGGGTCCCTTCTCTCTGGGTCTCCATGGTTACTTCTCTTCCTTTATTGAGATCTCTGATACGGATCTTTGACTTGCTCTTTGTAAGGACCTTGGTTTGTTCCTTGGTTCTGTCCTTGGGAACAGCTCTGCCTACTTGCCAAGATACGTTTTGGGTTATTTCTGAATCTTCCCTCCTTGATTTCTGCATCTGCCTCCCTGTTTCCACCGGTGCCTAAGCTCTGAACTCATCCTTTCCTCAGCTGTGTCCCTCTACTCCTGCCCTTCCTCCTCTTCTCCCTCAGCCCCAAACTGGACACTGGCCTTACTGCTCAGCTCCGCCCTCTGCCTCCCAATTCCCACACTCCAAGGACCACATCTGCCCAGCCCTACAAAGCCCAGCCCCGCAAATCCCACTGGTTTTCTTTAGTCACGCCCATCCTGGTCCCACCCCCCAGCCACACCTCCTCCATGCACCCAGGCCACCTACCTGCTGGGTACCGCTCATTGACTGGCCAGCTGTCCACCTGCAGGGTGGCATTGCCACCGCTTCTAGTGAAGCGCACCACGTGGTATTTGCCGTCACTCACGATGGCGTTGGGCTCGTCTATGGTAATGTCGTCCGTGCCCACGTTAAAGATCACCCCCACAGTGCCCTGGTCCTGAAGACAGAAAAGTAGAGGTCAGTGACTGGGAGGGAGCAACTGTTCACTCCTTCTAGAAATCTACCTGTGGTCACCACTGGCCCAGCTCCAGGGCACTTCACAGCTTTACAACACGCCTCTCCCAGTCATGCTTCTACTGGACCCAGGTCCCAGGCTCTGGAGAGGACCTGCGTGGGGAACCCTGCAGGGCCACCCAAGATGCAGACGGGAAGAGGGGGAGGGAGAATTCCCTAAAACTTGCCAGGCTCTCTCCAGGTGCAGTCTACACATGCTCTCTTCATCCCCACAGCAACCCTCTCAGGAAGCTTGCAGCACCCCCATTACATTGAGGAGGAAACTGAAGCTCAGGAGGTTAAGTAACACCCCCAAATCTCATAGCTCATAAGAAAGGAGCCCCAGATTGAACCTTCGTTGGTCTGACTTCAAAGCCAAGGCTCTCTCCCCCTGCCAGCTATTCTTCGGAGACACTGACTCAAATGGCTGGGGGTGGGGAGGAGACACAGGCACAGGCTCACTCAGGCCCCCTGGATCACACAGTCACAGGGACCAGACCATCACAGAACACACTACACTCCCGAGGTCTTCCTGAAAGACTGTCCCCGTCCTCCCTGGACACCTGGAACCACCTCCTGCACCCAATGGAGCTGAGCAGCTTGGCAGCACTGGGGGTAGGGGTAGGGCGGCTCACAGATGGGGCAGCGATTGGGGATGGGAGAGTTGGGGGGGCAGATGTGCAGCTGTGGCTCACTAGGAAACCTGCACCCCATCCCATCCCCACTTGTGGGTCCAATTCTCCTAGATCCTGGAAAAGCCACACATATACACACACACACAGTCATACACTCATGCAGCATCTCTCCTCAGAGGCAGTAAAGCAGGGAAACTGAGGCTGGGCTTGCCTAACAGAGTACCAGCAAGCCCCAACCATCCCCCACCTCCCACTGACAACATCTCAGGGAGCTGAGTGCTCATCTGCTCCCACGCACGTGAGGGGAACAGTCGCTGCTCGTCAGTGCTATCGTTAGTGGTAATATCACCCAGCAGTGGCAGCCCCTTGGACGCCTCCGAGGGTTTCTCCCCACAAGGCTCAGCTGGGCAGGGAAGGCGGTCAAGGAGCAGATGTAGCCTGGGAGCCAGGCGGGCAGAGGGCCAGCCAGGGCAGCTGGAAGGCAGGACACCTGGGTTTCCCAGGAGGCAGCCGAGCTCAGAGCCCTGCACTCCGGGGGAGAGGCAGCTCCCCAGAGCTGCTCCCGACGTGAAGTCAGTTGTCACTTCTGTTAAAGTCATTAATTCCTAATTCCCCAATTACCTCATTAGGCGGCGGTGGGGAGAACGCGGCCGCTCCTACAGCAAATAATTATGGGAGTCAAAATTAATTTGGCAAAGTGGAGCGACGCTTTATTAGAAACGTCAAATTGCTTTTCTCTTATTTTGCTGCCGCCTCCCCACTCTCTGCGAGCTGCTAATGACGCTGTGGTGGGAGCCGATGTGTCACCAAGGGGGAGGGAGCTTGGGGGCTGCTCCCCAGGGGCTGCAGCCCATCTGGTGCCCAACTCTCCCCTGGGAGCTGGCCTCTCTCATGGCTCCCACATTTCCTCCAGGGCCCCCACCCTCACCAGGCTCCCCATCCAAGCGCCAGGCACCGGCTCCTCCCTGCCCTCTGCAGTACCAGGCACCAGGCCTTGTTCCCCCATAACCCTGCACCAGGCAAGGCCTGGGGGCAACTGCTGGGAGGGGAAAGGAGACTTCTTCTCCCTGCACTCTGTTCCTCCTACCCTTTCTCCTTAGCACGTGCCCTAAACCTACAGGCAAAGGGACACACAGAAGGTGTCTAAGAGGCAGACACAGAATACATGCAGATCAACACATCCAGGTGGGTGATCACGGACAACATCAGCTAACACAGGGGTATCCGCTGACACTGAGCGCTTCCCCAGGGCCGGGCGACGTCCTAGGTGCCTCACACTCATGATCTCGTTTGAGCCTCCCAGCATCCCTTCGTCCTCCCATCATGCCACTACACGGATGAGAACACTGAGGCTCGGAGAGGTGAGGCAGCTGCACAAAGGCAGAGCAAGGAAGTGGCAGAGCTGGGACTCAAGCCCAGGCTCCCTGCTCCAAAGCCATGCATAGCCTCTCAGGACCGGGGAGCAAGAACAGCAGCCCCCAGTCACAGAAAGGGGCACAGAAACAGAGTCCCAGCTGCCCTGTGTGGCCAGAAGACCAAAACAACTGCAGTCCACACTCAGCCGAGGCACGCCCACCACAAGACACAGCCTCTCTCATCATCCCCTACGAGCCCCCACGGTCACTCCTAACACAGTCACCATGCCCCCATTGTCACACACGCACAGGCCGAGACTCTGTCTCACTCGCCTGGACATGGAACTCCCAGGCTGTCTCCCCAGGCTACTCTTTGCTCTGCACCTCTTTCCTCTGCGCGCCCTGCCCGTTCTCCCCCCCTCAGCTGCCACTTCCACTCCAGCTCCACTCTGCCCACAGGACATCTCTCCTCACACCTCCCTCCTTCGCTCCCTGGTGTTGGGGGAAGGGTGTGCAGCCATGGACCCTAGGAAGCTGCTGTGTAAGGAGACGCCAGTATCCACCATCCCAATCAGATAGGGATGGCTAGAGCCCAAACAAGCCTTCTCCCCAGCTTCTCTGCTCCCCTTAAAGCCCCGGGACTCCCATGCAGACCTTTCCAGCACACAGGGCCTGGCCGTCTGCTTCACCCTCCCAGCTGAAGGTCCTGGCCAGGTCAGTGTGGGGGCTGCAGGCAGGGAAAGGAGGGGCAGTAAAGGGCTGCATAGGTGGAAATAGAGACTGAGGTCAGAGCCCCAGGGGCTAAAGCCATGGGGAAGAGACAGGGAAGAGTGTTGGTCATAACCAGAGATGGGGAAAGAGTGGAGGAAGAACAGGGGCTGCCTGAAGACTCAATCTAGGTGAAAACTACGAGGAGAGGAGCTGTGGGCATGGCAGGTGGCCCCGAGGGAGCCACTGGGAAGGAGCAGAGGTGCAGGGATGAAGTAGGCCCCAGGAGGAGCTGAGCAGAGAAAGGCAGAGTGGGGTGGGACCAGAGGTCAAGGTGGAGATGTGATGCTGGGCCTAGAGGTCAAAGCAGAGTGAGCACAGCCAGAGGGTCTGTAGGGGTGGCAGGGTCAGAGGGCGGGTGGCAGGGTCTGAGACAACTGGGAGAAACAGCGGTCAAGGGCGGGGCAGAGGCAGGGCGCAGATTTGAAGGCAAGGGGAAGCACAAGGGTGGGCTGCTTGGGGCAGAGAGGGGGAAGGACAGCGGCAGGGACAGGTGCAGGACACAGCGGGCCACCATAGGCATTCTAGGAGTGAGCAGTCGGCAGCCCAGGGCAGCCACTGACATGGGGACATTTCTGAAGGCTGCAAAATGGCCTGGAAGACTCAAGGAGGCCCTTGACTGCGTTTGGAAAGGTCAGAAGACATACGTGGTCTCAAGGGGTGGAGCACAGGGCGCTTCCAATCAGCAGTGTGACTCTGGGAGTCTCGTGAATAACCAGAAAGGGAAGGGGCCTCAGAGGCAGAGCTGCTGAGAGGAAACTCCAGGAATCGGGGAACAGAGGTTCCAAGGGCTTCACTCGAGGGAAAGATCTGAGGTGCTGACCCCATGGCAATGAAGGGACAGGTCGGGTTTGGGGTAAGAAGGTTGGAGGGTCAGAGGTCAGGGCCCTGGGTCCTTACGATGTGCAGCTGCAGATAGTCTCCGAGGCCCGAGGCACTGTCCACCCGCACCAGCACAGCGCTCCGCTGATGCGTGCTGAAGCCCACGGCCAGACGGTCCATTCTCGTGCTCGGCCGGTCATTGGGGGGCCACGTGTAGGTGATGAGTGCTCCCCCCTTCCCAAAGATGTATGTGGTCCCGGCTGCGGAGAGAAGGAAAGGGAGAGGGAGATATGACATCAGGAGGGCAGACCAGCAGGCCCCCAGGGCTGTGACGAGAGCACTAGGACACCAGGTTCAGGGCGCGAAGCAGCAGCCCCAGGCACTGTGGTCCCGGGGACCGGTTGGCAGGCGGGTGCCTGGGTGAGAGCTGTGCACGCGCAGGGACAGATGTGGCTGCCTCATCCAGAATTCTGCCTTAATTACAGCAAAACAGAGGTAACAGGGGGAGTGTGACAGAGAGAGAGAGCCCACAGAGAGGTTGCAGGCGGACCAGGAGGACTTCTGGGGGCAGGGGGGACCCGAGGGGCCTGAGCCTGACCAGCTCAACTTCTCCCAGGGCTGGCAGAGGTGACAGATGCAAGGTGTGTGCTTCTGTGGGGCCAGAGCCCAGCAGGCACCCCAGCAAAAGGAGCCCCGGGCGATGGCGGGAGGAGGAGCAGGGACTATGTTCCGCTCTGACTCACTGCCCGTAGGCTGGCACTTTCCCAACACCTGCCCCCACCTCTCCCAGCCCCTGGAAATCCCGGGCCCGGTTTGCTCAGCACTCCCTGCTTCTACTCACAACTAGGGGGCTGCCTGGGTCCCCAAACAGGGGGGTCCTGGAGCCCTGCCCAGAAAAGAAGAGACAGACATGGCGGGTGGGGGGGCGACTGAGACTGACAGCCAGAGGAAGAAGAAGGCAGAGAGACAGATGGACAGAGAGGGACAGAGAGGGGTGTAGGTGAGAGAAAGCAGGAGAGTGGGAGCCAGAGATGAAGGCTCCTTCTCCCTGCCCTCCCCCACCCCACCCTCTCTCCCCTGTCTCCTCTTCTCCATCAGACTGCCGGGGGCGGGTGTGAGGTCCCTAACGATCTCAGCCCCAAAATAGACCCCATTAGTCTCCATGTTCCCTCCTGCAGCTGACTGGGTTCCCTGGGGGTAGGGGGTTGGGGCAGAATGATGGCTAGGGTGGGGGTGGGGGGCTGGTCACCCAGTCTCCAGGAAGGGACCTCATCCGGAAGGCCTAGAGGACCAGTAGTCTGGGGCCTTCAGAGAAGGGAAGACAACAATCCTGCATTCTTTAGAACCCAAATGGAGCAGATGAGAGTCATAAAATGCTTAATTAAATAATTAGCTACTAACAACTCCTCTCAAAGCACTTCTTGGGGGGAGAGGGGTTCAAGGGGGATTTATCCAGAGAGGAAGAGAGGGGCAGATGGGGCCAGAGGGCAAAAGCCTGGAGTAGACTGGGAGAAAAGTGGGGCCTGGGAGGTGGGAGAGCTCTGGGTGGGATGGAAAACTCCGGGTCCAGGAGCTGGGCCCTGGGTGGGGAGGGAGGAGCAAACCTCCTCTGCTGAGGTGGTAGCCCAGCTGCTAGCACTAGGGCCAGGCCCCTCAAGCACCTCCAAGTCTCTCCCCCCAGGGCTCGGCAGCCCCACTGTAGTTCAGGCAGTGTAATTGAGGGATAGGGGACCCTAGCCCAGGGAGTTCCCAGGCCCCCAAAAAAGAGTGGACTCCCAAGTGTGTTGGAGGGAGTCACCATCTGCTGTCCCAGGGAGGGCTGAGGAGGGCTGGCTGTGGCCTGGGTCCTGGAGAGGCAGTGGGGCCAGCAGGGCGCTGGGCTTAGGGGCAGCAGGAGCTGTTCCCCAGAGCACTTCTCGTGATGCCCTCCATCCTCCCAGGCAGGGCCAGAGAGGAGGATCCCAGAGGCAGGACAGGGGTGAGAGAACCACCTTGATGTCTAATAACTGACATCTCGTCACAGCACGTGGCCAGGAAAGCACCTCCGGCAGACAGAGGAAGCCAGGTGTCCCTCCTACCTGGGGCCCTGAAGGGCCAGTGCTAAGGGTTGATTCCTCGGGATGAGTCACCCCCAAGACTAAGGTGAAGAGTTGGATGGGAGCAGGGTACAGAGTGAGCTGCACCCCCACCCAGGGTGGGCCACCTGCCTGGAGAGAGCAGGGCCTGAAGGCCAGAAGCTTCCGCCAGTAGTGATAGTCTCCCCACTCCCAATGCAGCACTCTGGAAAATCGGCTGTTTCCATGGCAACCATAATACCCAGGGTCCTCCCTACTCCCTCCACTTACTCACAACCGCATGGCCAAATTTGGGGCTAGGGAGGGACCGGGGAGCTAAGACACTGACCTTCCTCCACAAACCCCCCACCTCCCTGACCACAGATGGTTGCCTCTTCACCTCCTGGGCTCCGGGGTCTCCCAGTGAGACAAAGGAGGGGTTTATTGGGTTTCTTAGGCCCTCAAACCAGCAAAGGAAATGCCATCTACCTGGGGCCTGCTCCCAAATCTCCCAGGTCAAGGGGAAATAAGGCTCTTTCTCCTCACTTTCCCCTCTGGGAACCCACACCGCACACTGCCCTGGGGAGAGGCCTGCCTGAGCCCAGGGAGGGCCTGAGGGGCAGGCAGCCTGATGTCCCACTGGGCAGTGAGGCCCAAGGGACCAGAGGCGGAGTCGGCACTGCAAGCCCCAGGCCCCACGACATACGCCCCCGGTGACACCGGCAGGCCCCACACCAACACACAGGCGAAGACGCACCTAACCACACACAAAGACCCGGTGTGGGGGGGCAGACCCCCCACGGGAGACACGAAGCAGCCGGCACCGTGGCGGGGAGCACACAAAGGCAGGCCAGGCCAGGCGGCCAGGGCAGGGGCTGGCATGCACAGGGCAGGAGGGCGCGTGGTCCCGCCCCTGAGACCCACGGCGCTCAGGCCGCCCACCCACCCACTGCCTCCCCATTTCCCAGCTCCAGAGCCAGGCCTCCCTGGGGATTTATGATCCAGCTGTTCCCACAATGCAGCCAGTTTATTAAGCTGGGCGAACCTGTAAAAGCCTAAGGGCATTTATTACATTGGGGCGGGGGCGGGGGGAGATCCGGCAGAGAGACATAGTTCTGGGGCCGAGGAGATGAAGGATGAATGGTTTATTGGACTGGGGCGGCAGTAATTACCCTGGAGAGACATTTCTCTCCTCAGCCCCGCGCTCCCGCCAGAGGGCGCAGAGGGCCAGGTAGAGAGGGCAGCGGGACTGGGGGGCAGGGGAGGTGTCTCTGTGAAGTGCCCCAGGGTGGGACCCTCCTAGGCCTCCAGGGCCTCTAGCCTCTGGCTCTGCAAGCTGCCCTCTGCCCTGGCCACCAGATTCCCAGGGGAAGGCACAGAGCTAGGCTGTCCAGGACTCTGTACCACATCTAGAACCTCTGAAAGGTTCCAGAAGGGGCTGCAGAGTAGAGAGGGGCCTAAGCCAAGACGCAGGTGTTGCGCTGGGCTGGTCCAGACCACTGGTTTTGATCTCCCCAGGAAACCACCAGTGAGCTGCATCATGCATCGTATTTCAGGGCTGTCGCACACCGCTGAAGCCCAAGACAAGAGCGTTCTGGTCCTCCACCCAAAAGCCTGCGCCTTCTGCGCACACCCCACGTAGTCCCTTCAATGCCTCCTAGACCCAGAAATTCACTGATCCAGTAAAACACTCTAAATGATCAAGAATCTTCCACAGAGTTCCCACACACCTGCACGCTAGAAAAAACCACCACCCATTAGTAATGGTTAGCTAACCCAGACCCAAACAACATAATTATCTCGTGTAAACACCCCATGCAGCGAGGCTCCTGTGGCTAAAACTACATGTGCAGACCCTCCATCTGCCCATCCTCCTGCAGCATCAGAAGCCATGACAAAAATCTTCTCATAGATCCAGAATCACGAGAGAATAGAAAGTCCTACACAATCTAGAAAAGCCACAGTCCTAGGTGCCCACGGCCCACCCCAGCTCTTGTACCTGGACCCTCACAACCCAGGGGGACCTCCACAAACCCCATCATGGGGCTCAGCTTTCTCCTGATCTAGAATCCCAGAGCAATAGCCCCTTCAGTGTGTAAGCCCATTCCTGGCCATAAACCATCCAATCAGAAATCCAAGTTAACACACCCACATTCAGAATCTAAATAAATGCCAGCCCCCTTTAGTAGCTGGTGGGATGAATCCAGAACCCCTGGAAGCTACTGACCCAGAGCTGAGCTGGGAGCGACCCCTCCATCCCTGGCTTCGGAGGGGACCAGAAATGAAGGTTGGGGCTGAAAAGCTCCTCAAGGACTCTGAAACCAACGTTGGGGCCAGGGACCAGGAGAGTGTCACCTCTCAGGCCATTTTTAGGACCCAGGCATCCTGGTCCCCCTCCAGCCTAGTCAACATCAGGTGCGGGAGTGTCAGGGGCATCTGGCAAGTAGGAGGAATGTTATGTAAGGGGGGGTTGGGGGATGGAAGGGTCAATGGCGGAAAGGGTGAAGGGAAGGAGGGAAGGAAGGCCAGCAGAAATGCAGTGAGACCCCAGGAGAGGGGAAACAGAGGCAGATGCATGAGGAGACGCTCCCCACACTGGGGGAGGCTAAGGAGACACTGGGACAGACAGGAAATGTCTCCCCTGGCCTAGAAAGGTCTCCCAAGCTGGCCTCTTCCTCCAGCCAAGCCTGAGGCCCCAAGAGACGCCTGTCCTTTGCCACCCCGCCCCACGGCTAAGGTGAGCGGAGGTGGGGCTCAGCTGTGACAGGTAGGCTCCTCCCTAGTCTTCTCTCTGCCCTGACCCTCCTCCTTCCTCTCACCTGCCCAACCCTTCCTGGTCCCCTCCACTCAGTCTTCCACCACCTCCATCCCCGTCCTGGGTGCCCTCCAGCTCCTCCTCTGCTTCCGCGTGGTGCTGGGCAGCCACTGGCCCTATTGGGGCCATTCTCCTCCTCTGCCCAGCAAGGGGGTGGCCATCTCTGAGACAATCCCAACACCAGCATACCACAGGTCCCCCACCAATGCTCTTTCCTCCATTTTCTCTCCTTCTCTCTCCGCTCTTTCCATCCTGACTCCAGAGCCCAGGCCCCTCCTTCCAATCTGCTCCTCTCCCCGGGCCAGTGCCTCTCTCCTCTCCCTTCCTCTTCTCCCAAGTCTCCTGGCCACCCCACAATGCTCTCCTCCAACAGCCCTGGCGCGCTCCTCTTCTCTCGCCCCTCTGCGCCTCTCCTCATGGCCCGGAAAGACCGAGTCTTCTCTGGGTCCCTTTGGGAGCAACGCTGGGCCTCACAGGAGCCCGAGGGGACAATGAAGAGGAGGGAGGAAGGCACAGGGACCCGCGGGACTCATGGGGAGAAACAGAGAGTTAAGTGCGGGGTGGGCAAGTGGAAGAAGAGAAAGAGATGGGAGAGAGCTGTGTGGCGAGGCCCCTCACTGGGACAGAGGCTAGACCGGACAACACTCTGCTGGGGAAGAGAGAAGAAAGCAATGAAGAGGAGGCGGGAAGGGGCCACTCCTGGGAACTGGATGAAGAGAGAGTAGAGGCATAAAAAATGAGAGAAAGATGAAGTAGAAGAAAAGCAAAGAAGAGTAGAAAAGGGCTGGGGAGTGATGGGGGAACAAAGACTGGGAACAAGGATGAACAGATGAAAACCAAACATGCGGGGCAGAGATGAGTGCAGAAATGGAGGCCGTGATGGGCCTCGATGGGAAGGGACGAGGACACAGACACGGAAGATGACAGAGGGACAAAAATGAGCGGGAAAATGAGAGGCGATGGATGAGCGGGAATGGGAGGCGATGGGGGCACAGCGACGGGAGGTGATGAGAGGACGCGTGTAAGAGGTAACAAGAGTCCCGGGGTGGAAAGTGATGGAGATACAGGAATGGGGAGTGATGGGGGGCTGAGATGGGGCCGAGGATGAGAAGTGACAAAGTATGAAGATGGGAGGTGACGGAGGCTGAGGTGGGAGGCGATGAATGGTACTGTGTAGGAGGTAAAGACGTGCAGAGGCGGGAGGTGAGAGAGGCAGAGAAACGGAGGCAAAAGGCCTCCCTGTGGAGTGTGACCAGATGGTCCAGAGATGGGAGGTGACACGGGGCACGGAGAGGGGAAGTGATGAGCAGGCTCAAGTGGGAGGTGAGGGGTCTCCAGGATGGGAAGTGACAGGAACTCTGCAATAGCTTGTGAAGGAGGGACTGAAATGGAACAGGATCGAGTCTGCCATGGAAATGAAATAAAATGTGAAGAGGGATACACATGGGAGTGACAGGGAGGACAGAGAGTGGAAACCGTGGGGGTGTGGTGGTGGAGGCATGGAGAACGTGGAGGCCAGAGATGGAAGGCGGCAGGTGCAGAGATGGGAAGAGGTGGCAGGCAAAGAACCTGGAGGGCCTAGGACATGAAGCAATGAGGGGACTGAGATGGGAGGGGACAGCTGGTAGAAAGAAGAGGTGACAGAGGTCAGCAATGGAAGGGGGTGGGGGCGGAGAGCAAAGGTGAAGTGGATTTTGAGATGGAAGGGTAAGGGGCTGAGATGAGGTGACAGGAGCGGAAAGCCATGGGGACTGACGCGAGGTGAAGGAGATCGTGGGGAAGTCAGTTCCAAGTCACAGGGCCACAGAGGCGAGAGGTGCGGAAGACCAGCAGCGGACAGCGGACGTGGGGCAGAGACGCAGACGTGTGGGAAGGAGAAGCCGGACAGAAAGGAAACGAGGCTGAGAGAACGAGGGGACAATGGAACGAGGGCTGGGAGGTGGTAGTGGGAGGACAGTAATGGGGAATAGAAGGGAAGGTTGCTGGGAGGACGGGGGTGAGACAGAGGCAGGTAAGAAGTGAAAAAGGAAGAGATGGGACATGTCAGAGGCAGAGCTGATAGATGGCACAGAGGTGGGAGGGTGGTTGGGGGGGACAAAGGTAAGAAGATAATGGGGTACACAGATGCTAGACCAGCCATGGGAGGCGAGGGTGAGGTAGAGGTGGAGGTAAGCTAGATGGAGAGAGAAGCAGCAGAGATGGAGGAAGTCGTGAGGAAGAGAGCCTGGGGAAGGGAGCAGGACAGAGGATGAAAGGACAGAGACAGGGAGGTGATGGGGGAACGGCACCGTAAAGGTGATAACAAGCCAGAGATCAGGATAAGGAGGTGAAGGTGAGGCAAAGAATGAAAGTGGTGAAGACAGAGATGAGGTGATAAAGAGATGGGGGGCAGGGTTGTATGGAGAGGCGAGGGTGGGGCTGAGAAGATGGGAGCTGGAGATGGGAGGTGAGGGGGAGCGGGCCGCAAAGCAGAGGGACTGGCCTCAGGCACACAGGCTGGGGTGCGGCCCACGGGGGCTAGGGCTGCGCACACCGGTGGCCTGGGGGCCAGCCGGCCGATCGGCCTCGGCATAGCCCGCCACTTACCGTGCCCGCCGCGGGTGAGGAAGGGCATGCGGTTGATGGCGATGGGCACTGTGCCGTGCTTGCTGTGGAAGTGGTGGACGTGGTGGGTGGTGCTGAGGCTGGAGGAGACCCGGGCCCCGTCGGCCGCCCCCAGCAGCAGCAGCAGCAGCAGCAGTAGCGGCAGCAGAGGTGGCGGCGGAGGCAGGGGCCCGGCCAGGGCGGGGGGGCGGCGCAGGCACCCCCCCGGCCCGCTCCCCCCGGGGGGCATTTCGGCCCGGGGGCGGCCGCCTCACAGCCCCATGGCCGGGGGCGGGGACGCGGGGCTGCACAGCCCCGCGAAGCCCCCCTCCGGCTCCGAGCCCCGGGAGGGGGGGGGTAGGGGTGAAGAGAAGGAAAACCAGAGCCCAAGCCTCGGTCCGGAGCCAATGAAATCAACCGGATCCCGCCGGGGAACCCGGGGTCTGCAGAACGGCAACGCCAAGGTCCAGAACGCCTGGGTCCATCGCGAGAAGCTAAGGGTCTCGCCGCATCCCGGCGGGGTCGAGGCGGCACAGAGGGCCGTCAGAAACCCAGGGGAGAGCCCAAGGGAGGGGGCATAGTTCCGGGTGGAGAGGTGGGGAAGGCGAGGGGGCCAAGCAGGGAGGGGACCGCGGGGGAAATCCTGCGGAAAAATCGAGCTGGGGAGGGGACTGGAGCAGAGAAACGGGAACCCGACGGAGACTAGGGCCGGCCGCGCGGCTGCCGCCGCTGCGGCCCGACGGAGGCCCGCGCAAAGGAGGGAGCGGCCGGGGGGAGGAGGGGCGGGGGAAGGGGGAAGGGAAGCAAATCCGGGTGAGGGGGGAATGGAATGGAGGGAGGGGAGAGGAGAGGAGGGGAGCAGGGCTGAGCAGAGGAAAGGCGCGAGCCTGCGAGATTCCGGCGGAGCGATGGAGGCAGCGGAGTGTTGCTGCAGAGGCAGAGTGGCTGGAAGGGAGAGGGAGGAGGGAGACAAGGAGGCAGGAAAGGAGGAAGTGGAGAGGGGAGGGGACTGGGAGCGAGGGAGGAGGAGGGGGCAGGGCGGAGGGACCAGAGCGGCTCCAGGTCTGCGGGCGGCGCTGGACAGCTCCGGCGCGCGTCACCTGGCTAGCCCGCTCCGCGCTCGCCTCTCCTCGGCGCGCGCCCCGCCTCTCCCCCGCGCTGGGGCGCGCGCGCCCCTCCTGCCCCCTCCGAAGAAGGGGCCCTGCTGAATAATTGAACAGTTCTGAGGCTAGCAAGAGAGGCGGCTCCCTTCCTCCTCCTCCTCCCCTCCCCGCCCCCCGCACCTGGACGAACCCCAGTAGTGTTTGCTGGTCCAGTGTGCAGAGATATGGCCACCCAACACCTCTGCACGCACCCCTCAGAACACACGTGCGCACTAGGATGTGGATGGGCCTGGAGATGGAGACACCCACGTGCCCATACAGGCATCAGTGTGCGCGCATGCACACATAGGCTCAGACACATACATGCATGCATGTGCTCGTAGAGGCTGGCAAATGAATTCACACTCAGCCGAGCATGTACACATGCTCACAGAGGCATACACAGGCACACATACATGTTTGTCACAGGCAATGAATGGCCAAGTACACACAGACAGCTGCTCCAGGCTCACTCTCCAAAAACAGGGTCATCCGTACACATGTACACAATGCACCCAGAGCCTCAAAGATACTCAGGAGTAAGACACAGCACACACATGTCTCCTCACCACCTCCCCAAAAGGGCATCCCCTAACCTCCTGCACACCCCTCCTGGACTCCTCCAACCCTTCCTCTCCACTCTCCCTGCTCCTCCCCTAGCCTCAATCTCTCCCTCCAAGGGGAGTTTCCAGGACACCTGTCCACTGAGTGTCCCAATTGGGACAAAACCCTTCCTGGGCCGATTATGTCAGGCTGAGAAAGTCACTTCTCCCGTTCGGTGCCCCTCCACTGGGATCTTCCCCCAGGCTTTTGGGGGGTCTCTGGGAAGCACTTGTCATAGCCCAAGAGGTAAGTGCAGGGAAGCTCCCTTCCCTTCATCTGGATGTCACCTCTGCACCCACATCAACTTGGGTTATGCCCACAGGACGCCCTACTAGGTCTGGAGGTGGGGGCAGAAAAGTGGGGACAGAGGGAGGGGAGATGGAGATAGACCCTAGAAGGAGTCAGAGATATAGGGTAGTAGAGTGAGAAGTGGTGAAGAGGGGGCAAAAGGGAGTGGGGCGACATGAGAAAGGGGAGGGGTAGCTCCTGCTTATTGATTCTGAATTCCATCTGCGAGCAAAAAGTGTCACCAGGAGCCCCACACGTGCTGCACGCAGCTCCTGGATGCTGTCAGGACCCATGACAGCTCCTTTGTGGCTCTTGCCACCCCCCTACCCTTGCTAGATGCCAGGGCCCCTTTTGACACTGGCCCTTCAGAAGTGAAGAAAGGGTCCTCAGAGGTAACCAAGAAGAGGGTCTGAGGTGGTGTGTGGCCCCAGGAGGGAGGAGAGACTGCATGCAGGCTGGGCACCCCCCGAGGCTTGTCCTCCTGCCCTCTCCATACCATGCTTGTACCCCGGGCTCTGAAATATAGACTGACACAGCTCTGAGCAGGCAGAAAATTTATGGTCCCAGAGGGAAGGAGGGAGGAGCCGGCAGCGAGAGGAGAGGAAGGGAAACCGCCTAGAGGCCAATCAATATTAGTGAGTGGGAAGTGGAGAGAGTTGGAGGGGGTGACGCTGGGGAGTGTGGGGGGGACAGAGTAAAAAAGAAGGGAGACAGAGGTGTGCAAGAGATCAATAGAGGCTGCAGAGAGGAACAGAGCAAATGGAGAGATGAGAAACAGGGGGGCAGAGACGGTGACAAATTGATGGCCTGGGGGAGGCCTGAGACAGGCTCTGAGAGACGAGCAGCAAGCAGGCCCAAGGGGAGCCCCTTGGCCCAGAACCTCAGCCCTGGGGTTTCAGCTGCGTGACAGGAAGTATCTCTCCTTTTGGCTTCCTTCCTCTCTCACTGCATATTCTCTTATTCATCCTCTCCACTTTCCTCTTTCTCATGGAAGAGATGGGTTCTCTCCCTTTGATCTGTCTCCTACCTCCCAGAACAGACTCCTGAGCCTAAAAGGGACACAGAGATCCCTTCACCACCACCCCGGTTTAGTCCCCACATCACAGCTGGAGAAACTGAGGCCATAAGTGGGGAAATGTTGTCTGCGGGTTGGATCTCTTTCATCTCAGCCTCAACCCACCCCACTCCCTCACCCCGACAAGCTCTACACCCCAACCCTGACCCTCCGAGAACAGGGTCCAGCTTCCTCCACCCTGGCCGTTCCTACCCACATTTCTCTCTTTGGATGAAGGACCCTTTGGTGCCCAGTGCTGTCCTCAGGACCTTCACTCTCAAGCGCCAGGTGGGGGACAACTGAACAGGCCTGGGCCCATTTCCTGCTTGACCTTGTGCTTCAGTGGGGCCTCAAGAAGACCAGCCCCAGACAGACAGCATGAACACGAAACAGTGCCAACAGGGAGAATCAGGAGAAGCGGCAACCCCGCTGCCCTGTCCTTCAGGGCAGAGAGCTCAGGGGTACCCCAGGGCCAGTGTTTGGAGGCTCCCAGGTTGTACCCACCTTGCCTTTATGTCCACGGCTCTGCCACCAGACTGCAGACCAGGGTTCTTGCATGATGCCACTCTCCCCGCCTTCCACCCACCTAGAACCAGAGAAGCCCCAACCTCTCTTCCCACCTCTGCTGAAAGATGGGGTGACTCCCTAAACCCCCATCCATTTCTATGCCCCCTTCCAGAATGTTCCACCATGTGGAGTAGAGTAGCGACCAGGGGCAGCAGAGCTTCTCGATCCTGAGCCCCTGCACTCTCAGCAAGCCAGGCCCACCATCGTCACTATCGGCACCACCAGCAACCGAGACTAAGTGAGCTGCAGTGAGCAACAGGGTCAGGAGCGCCTGGGTTCCAGCTGGGCTCCACCACCCACACCCTGGCTTAGGGCAAGGACCTGAGGTCTGTTTCCTCATTAGTTAAATAGGATGGTTGGTCTCTACCCCACTGCCTTCTCTGAGTAACAAATTATAAGGACTTTGCAAGCTCCAAAACACATCAGTGAGGATTGTTATTATTAGCAGCAAAGGTGCCACCATCTTCCGATCTGCACCTAGCTGAATGTGCTAGAGAGGAAGGGGCCTGGCCCAGCCCTGTCTCTAGTCCCAGCAGCCAGGGCTGGAATGCCCCTGAGCTGCCCATAGTGGGGGGGGGGAGCGGTTTGGAAAGTACCCAGAATGGCAGGTCAGATGAGGAAAATCCTGAGGGACAGGCAAAGCCCTGCCTGAGGGCACAAGGAAGGTGTCCAGGGAGATGGGCTGGATATTTTTTCTGGGGAGAAGGAAAACCATGACCCACCCAAGAGCCCGTTCCAGAACCAGTACATTCCATAAGAAACTCAGGACTCCGCCCCAGTGACTGAGGCTCCGAGGTATGGCACAGTGGCCAAGGTGTGAACCCCTGCTCTTAGCCCCGATCTACTGTTGACTTCCTCTAGAAATCCACTCACGCTTCCAGGCTGTCTGTGGGTGTGTGTGGGGGTGTGTGGGGGGATCTTTCCTCCCAGGCAGCTGAGGGGTCACCTCCCTGGTCTCTCAGCAGGGCTGCCCGGGGAAGGACCAGTGAAGTGATGCCTGAGGGAGCAACCCATTCCCCAGCCCCTGCCCCAGGCTGATCATCCGAAGGGAGCTCCACACACCCCTCCAGTAGGAGGCTGCGCCTGCCCCCTTTCTGCCTCAGCCACCCTCTCTCTGCCAAGCTCTCACCAGCTTCTGGCCACCGGCCACTGGGGACTGGAAACTGCTGTTGAAGCTGCCCTGGGGTGGGGGGGTCAAAGAATATGCAAGTTGGCAGGCAGATACCCAGCCAGGGAGTAGAAGAAGCAGGCAAGGACACTAGGGAGTGCCCTTGTGGCTCCAAAGGACAACCTGCAGTTGGGGTTCTTCGGGGGGAAAGAGAGAACAGCATGGCCGATGCCCAGGGAAGCCAGCTATCCAGCAGCCTGACCTCCTGGGAATCTCCTGAGTCTGCCCTGCAAGGCATGGTCCTCTCCAGGCAGGAGAGAACAGGTGTCCACTGTATAATTCTGAGGGCACCAGAGAAAAGGGGGTACATCCCCCCACCCTGGGCAAGAGTGTGTATGTCTGAGCTACACATACATACAACACAGAAGACCACGGCCAAATTTGCTTCAGGAGAGCAACCGAGGCTGACACCTTTGGTTACAGATGAAGGGAGCAGTGTCCCACCAGCTCAGAACGAAGAAGAGTCCATCTATCAACAGGTCACCCCAGAAATTCAGGCAGCAGCCATCCTGCACAGTCCTGAGAGAAAAGACTGAGAGGGGACAGTAGCCAGCAGCTCCCCTTGGGCTCTCAGGACAAGAAGGGATGAGAAGGAAGCAAGCATTAAGGCTCTCAGAGACCCTGCCCCCTCCCTAGCTGTCCCCAAGGTGAGGAATGGGCCGGGACCTACCCATAGCAGCCCCAAGCCTCCCTGGCACTCACGGTCATTGCAGACAGGGCCTCCATAGGAAGTCATGGTGCAGTCACAGGTGAAGCCATCCCACTGCTGCAAGCAGACGCCCTGGTTGGCACAAGACTCTTCGGTGCAGGTGGTGCTGGGGCCTGGAAGAAGCAGGAGGAAGGAACACACCATGCTCAGCCAAGCCCCCTCCCTGCCCAGGAGGTACGGAAGCTTCAGGACCAGGCTGAGAGGCCTGCTCTCAGTTCTGCCAGGCAGAAAGGGCCAAGTACTGATGAAGGGGGAGGGGGAGGAATAGGGGGGCTCCAGGACTGCCAGGTTTGGCCTTGAACTGTGATAAGGGGCCAGGGTGGGGGGCAATGGGGAGAACAAGTGACCCTTCACCCCCCTGAACCCCTGCTCCAGAGCTGGGGAGCAGGCTCGTGCAAGGCCTGAGAAGGAAGACTACTTTGCTGCCTTGGCGTGTCTCTGCAGCTGGCCCTCCTGCAGCCTGCAGGGTCACACCTAACTCCTCCACCCTACACTCACCATCACAGCCCCTCTCCACCTGCCCGATGCGGTGCAGGGCGTCAGCGATGAGGTCTGGGAGGCGCCCGTTGAGGTCCACTGAGGCCAAGCAGCCCTGAAAGCCATCCCGGGAGGCCACCAGCTTGGGCAGGTTGCTGAACATATTCTTGCTCAGACCACCAATGTACAACTCCCCTGCAAAGGGAGTGGGGTCAAAAACCTGGGCCTCCCAGTCCCCATTCCCTCCCAGGACTTCACATCTGGTTGTCGTATCTTCCTGCACGTGCAGTGTCCCAGCCCAGACTCTGGTTTCCTCTATGGAGATCCAGCGCTTTGCACATCCCCACCCCCACCTCTTTCTTTGTCCTTCTCCACCTTGCCATCTGTCGGCTCCTCTCCCAGAGAAGCCCAGATGTAGGGGGTGGGGGCTGGGGGGAGATGGGAGGGAGCAGCTGGAGAAAATTGCTCCATGCTCTCTCCCACACATCTGATTCCAGTTCCGGCCTGTAATCAGGCCCTTTCATAGATGTGCAGCCCCAACCCTCTCCACCCCTGTTCCCCACTTCCAAATTCTCTGTACCCAGAACTCCTTCAGGCCTCCCCCAGCCTCTCCCTACTCTGAGTTCTCTCCTGGGGCGTGGGGTATAAGTCCAGTTTCGTCCCCCAAACTAAGGCTTGGCCTGGAGTCGCTGGGTGACATGGGAAGTTCTCCTCAGGTCCACCTGATCCCCACACCGCTGCCTGGCCACCTCAGACCTAACTCCCTGGACGTTTTGGCCAGCCCACAGCAGAACTTCAGCGGGTCAACCCTGATCCCCTGGCCATAGGCTCAATGCCACACAAGGCAGGCCCAGAGCATCCCAGGTTTGCAGCCACTGTGGGTTACCTGTGGCACACCGCCCCCTTCTGGGGGCAGGGAGAATTGGCAGCATCATGCCACATGATCTGGCCCAGGATCTGACCAAGCTTCCAGTTCCAGCTCTGCTGCCTGCTTACTTGACTTCAGGCAAGCCATCTAGCTTCCAGAAGCTTCTGTTCCCACCTCTCCAGGAAGGGGATGAATTCAACGGTCTCTGAGGATCCCCCTCAAGCTCGGACAGTCTGAGTCTCTATGCATCCCTATGGAACTGAGGGCTGCTTTGAGCTTGTGAAAGAAGTTGCCCTCGTTGCCCCACTGGGGTCTGGAATAGCCACAGGTATTGTCCTCACTCCTGCTCCCACAGCCCAGCTTGCAGACTCATCCTCCTCTTCCCTGCTCTCTGAACCATCCCTTCCGGGGCAGGTGATAACTGCTTTGATAACTACTGGAGAGGCCCTGGGAACGGGGGCCCAGTGTAATGCTAGCCCACCAGGGAACCCTGGGCCCAAAAAAGTCCCCAGAGTTAGCCCGGCCAAGGCCCACGGTATATGACCAGGGTGGCATGCAGGAACCCAGCTACTGCTACTCCCTCCTCCCCTTATCCACTGCCCCTCCCATCCTTCTCTAAGCAGCACTTGCCAGGATACTAAGCTCCCCGTTCTCTCTCCAGCCCCATCCAAGGCAGGCTTCTCAACCTCAGAGGACCAAGAGGTCTTCGGAAGGCCTGGGCTACCTACTCCTAGCTTTAGAGTAAGGCCACCAAACTCCCCATGAGACCCATCCTGTGACCAGGCTCTCAGTGCTGAGAGGACAGCCTTGCAGGAGAGGTGAGCGGACCTCTGACAGGGGCGTGTCAGGCTGGACACAGTGGGAACAGGGAAAGGTGGAAACTGTGGGTGGGGGAGGAGGGAGAGTCACACTGGCAGGAGAGCACCCAGAACGGGGTGATCTTGTAGGGCCGGGGGGGTAGCTGGGCTAGGGCCAGGCCTCCTCCAGAGGCCCCAGGCCCCCACCTTTGAGATCGAGGTTGCGGGCACCATTGGAGTGCTGCGTGACGGTGCGGGAGTCAATCTTGAGCGTGTGCACATTGCCCGGGTCCCTGGACACCACCACGTTGTGCCACTGGTTGTCATTGACCGGTTTGTCTGAGTTCCCCTTCATCAAGGATGGGCCATTCCCCAGGTCAAACACGTAGTGGATGTACCTGCCCCACAGGAGGGAGGAGACACTGGGTCAAGGTGGCAGCAATGCTGGGAAGGAGGGACTACAGCTGGCAGGGGCCCGAGGGGCCACGGAGGAAGGGGTAGAGTGGGAAACCTCACAAGGGAGAGACCCAAACCAATGGCTCGAGGACTCTAGTCCTGGGGAGAACATGCAGAGGGAGGGCCACAGGGGAGCTGGTAGGGGGAGAGGTTGGTGGGGGCAGCACGGTCCCCTGGGACCAGGGACAGAGATGCTGTAGGGTGGGATTTTCTCAGGCCAGAGAGGCCACAGGAACATGGCCCTTTCTTCTGCTGGTAGACAGGGCCGGAGCACCCAGGCCCAGACAGTGAACAAAGAACAGATGCAACTGGAAAACCCCTGGCAAGGAAGTAACTGGGGAGTCACCAGGGCGGGAGAGGGAGGTGTGGCTTTGCCATCTTGGCTGTGGCTGGAACCTGAATCAAGCTTGACCTGTGGTTGGGGGGATTAGACATCCCAGCCAGTGGCTAAGGGGCCATATCTTGGAAGAGGGGACCACTTCCTTGACAGCGGTGCCATGCCCAGCACCTCACCCCTTGACCAGCTCAATGACAATGAAGTCGTTGCCGTTGCCGGAGTTGAACAGGAGAAGCCCGTCGGGGGCTGTGGTCTTAAACTGGAAGAAGAGGTGCATGGAGGCGTAGGCTTGAAGTGTGGCAAGTGCCAGGTAGCTGCTCCGACTCTTGAAGGTGACAGGATCTGCCACAATGGCACGCAGGCCAAAGCGAGCATTGAGCTCACAATAGGTGATGTCCCCGTCCTTGCACTGGTCCATGTAGGGCTGGCCATTGAACACCAGCCCGCTCAGGTGCCCGATGAAGTTGGAGGGCACCACAGAGATGAAGCGCCGCTCTGTCATGATGCCCGTCTCGATGTTGTAGAACTCCAGCCGCGTATGGGCTCCTGCCATCTGTCCTGCTCGGGACAGGAGACAGAGATGAGGGCCGTGGCTTTGGGGCACAGACTGTAGGATCATTTTTGAGGTTGGGCCATGGGTCCCCAGGAGCCTCCCCTCCACACAGGGCCACACGGCAGAGACAACAGCAAACAGCCCTCAGGTAGGTGCTGAGAGCAAGCACAGCTCCTGGATCCAGGGGAAGTGGTGGGACTCGTCAGTCCTGGGTTGACGGGCTTCCAGATGCTTGCTGCCTGCAGGGAGTTGAAATGATCCCCAGGGTCCAGGTCCCCCCCAAGGATACCACCCTTGAGGGAGAATGCTGCCCGAGGCAGTGGCCACCCAGAAGAGCGGGGCCAACCACAGGTCACTAGAGACATGTCCACCTCCCTGGTCGCAGACCACCTACCCTCCACAGTCACGTTGTCCACAGACAGCTGTAGGTTCTTGCCACGCCGCACCACCCTCACTGTGTGCCACTCGTTGTCATTGAGCTTGTGCCCCGCAAAGAGGGTCTCGGGGCCTTTACCTGCGGCACCAAGGGGGGAGTGAGCGTGGCACCTGTGCACTCCCATACACCCCAGCCCAGGCACAGAGCCTCATGACCTACAGACATGTGCACGCAGGTCCACGCACAACCCACGGCACATATTTGGCTGTGCCACACACCATGCACACAGGTACACACATGCACACAAACAGCTTTGTACACACCCAGACACACTCAGTACCACCACTCTGCACAGTATCCGAGGGCGCCGCTGGAAGAGAATCGATGTGGACCATGCCTTGTGAGGCCCAGCCCACAGACAATCACAACCAGCATCGTTCCCAGTCCCCTAGCAACCTTCAGTGTCCATGTGTGCAGCCTGCCCCTAAGCTCCCAGCATGCATGCATAGACCTAAAACTTTCAGAGCCTCACCATGCACCCACTTCCTCGCTGGCAGTGGAACCTCCACACAGACACACAGCCCCCCATCTACACAGGGACCCAGTGTGACCTTCCTGCACACACTGGTTAACTCCACACAACCTGACATGCAACCACGCACGGCACATTCAGCATGGCCAGAGAGGGGAATGTTTTCTAGGAATTATGACCATTGATCAAGACTAGGATTATCTGTTTCCAAGTCTAAAACAAAAATGTTTATCTTTAGAATGGTGCTGACACTTGCAGCACTCCCAGGTCACCCCTGGGCTTCCCAGTGCTCACGCCAACAGGGAACAGAGCTCACCATGCATGTGCACGCAGGTACCAAACACTCACAGAGACACGCTCAACACACAGAGTCCCTCCGCCTAAGCCTGCCCCGTTCCTGTGCTCTCCTGCACGACCTCAGGGCAGGCCGTGCAGAACCACTGTGAGGCAGCCTTGAGCCCAGGACACTGGGATGCTCAGAAATGTCCACAGTCACATTCCATCTCACCCTTGCTGACAGCCTCACTGTCACTCTGAAAGCACCCCCACTTACAGAAACTCTCGGCCCCTACAGGGTGCAGGAGCTGGGAGGCCTGTTTTGAGGCCCTGACCAAGCTGGCCTCCACTCATCCCAAGCTACATCGTCTTTCCTGCGTGCCTCGCCCTCCCCCTTGTGGCTGCCTCTGGAAATGCAGTGGAATATCCTAGCTCCTCTTCAGCTCCTTCCTGGCCCATAAAGGGTGGTGGGCCATACTATGGCAGGGGCCACCAAGTCTTTGTCCCACCCTCATTGAGATGATGAGGTTTCCTGGCCTTCCTTTTCCCAGACCCGGTGAGCATGCTGACCCAGGACCCCCCACCAACTCTCCCCGGTTTGGCTTCATTTGGCCCATTCTGTCCTCCACAGCCATACTACCCCCATCCTCCCCACACCCACTGCCCAACCCCACACAAGCCAGTGATGGTGGCCTCTCCTCCCCCCGCCATCCCTCCCAGACCCCAGTGTCCAGCATCCCAAGCCCCTGGAGGCTCTGCTGAAGAAGAGGGAAGCCACTTACTGGGTGCGCAGCCGACGCGCAGGCAGTCTGGGGGGGCCATGGGGCGGGCAGAGGGGAAGGGGAGACAAAAAGGCAGAACAAGTTTTTTTTTTTTTTTTTACATCCTTCACAGGGAGGGGTGTCTGCAGGCGGGGGTTCCCCCCAGGGCCACTTTCCGGGGACCACGCGTGCCCAGGTGCCCTCTCTCCCCTTCCACAGTTGGATCCCTATACCTCCTGCCCCCAAAAGGGCTCCAACCCTCCCCAGGGCTGGGGGGCAAGTCAATGAGGTGACAAGAAGAGGGCTTGCTTCTCCCTTCTTAGAAGGGCCCAGGCCTCTCCTGTCTGAGGGAGATGGGCACCTTGGGAATCTCAGTGTACAGGGGATCATCAGGGGCTGAGGGCTTGACCAACTCAACACCACCCCATCCCTGGGAGGGAGATGCACAGGTGGCCAGAGTCCCTACCTCCCCTGCCCTGGGACGACTCCCTGCTCAGAGCTCAGGTTGTGACACATTACTCCCCATGCCCTCTGGGTTCTGAGCTAAATGGAGGAGTCTGCCCCAGGGTCCCCTTCCGGTGGCCATATGCCTCCCAAAGTCCCAGGGGGCTGGCACCACCCCTACAGGAACTTTCTTTCTATCCTTCCTAACCCAGAGGATGCCAGGCTGTCACTGGGGACCTAGTGGTCCCTCACCCCAAAGAGGAACTGGTATTTATGTTTCCCTAGGAGGGGCTACAGCCTCATAGATGGGGACATGGAGACCCCCAAAGCATGACTCTGAGGACAGAGCCGGTCAGGGACAAGCAGGCACCATAAGCAAAGTCCCCTGCCCCTGCCCCAGCGTGGCTGTCCTCCAACTCCAGGCTCCAAGTGCCCCACATGGCCAGAAAGCAGGGGCTGTCTACACAGAGCTTCAGCCTGGGCCTCTGGCGGGACATACAACCCACAACATGCCAGCTGGCCAGCCTTGCACAGGGAACAGAGCACTGGAGCCCTGTGAAGTTAGGATTTAGGATCCTGAATGTCTCACTCCTTCAGACCTGACAGCCAGGACCTGCAAAGTCCTGCACCAGGAGGCAGAAAAGTCGGGTCCTAATCTCATTATGTGATGGGGCAAATCTCTCTAAGCCTTAGCTTCCCTCCCTGTGAGCTGAGGGGCTTGAACAAGAGGACCCTGAGCTAGGAGCCAGAAACAGGTATTCACTGGGCTGTTTCTTGCCTTTCAGAGGGGACAGTCACCAGCCCTCGGTTAACAGCAGTATCTTGACATCCTGTGACTTGTGCCGAGAACCCCAGGGGCTAGGAAGCAAAGGGGTATAGGGGAACCTGGCATCCCTGGGCCCTGAAGGTTCCTGCAGTGGAGGTAAACAGATTCCCCTGTGGCTCTGGGTGGCACGGGCCCCTCCGGCAGTACAGCTGAGCTCCACACGCGTTGTCAACCGCAGCAGAAGAGTGGGGGGGAGCAACCGGGACCCTGAACCACAGCCTGGCACCAAGGGGAGGGCTGAGGAGGCAGAAGGTCAAGGGGCAGGCACAGGGGGAAGTCAGAAGTTCCAGAAAGAGGAAAGAGAGAAGGCACAGAGAGAAAAGAGGAAGAAAAGGAGAGCAGAGGGAAGAAGAAGCTGGACAGAGAGGGGAGGGGAGGGGAGGAATATTGGGGGAGGGTGCCAGGCCTGGAGTCAGGTCACGGGGGCTCTCTCGGGGCCAGCAGAGTCTTCACCAATGAAGGGTCCAAAAAAAGAAAAAAGAGGGCTGAAAGGGCAGGCCGACTCCATTGGGGAAAAGGCCCAGGGAGGTGTTCAATTCTTTCCCCTCCCCAGCAGGGGAGCACAAGGAAAGGGGTTCCATCTGTCCAGAGAAGAGGTGTCAACTCCAGGCCCACCCTCTGCAGTGACCACACCCTCAGAAGCCCCTACTCTTGGGGTGTGAGGAGAGCAAATGCCAGTTGAAGACGGGCACCCCAGGAGGGAGCCAGCACTGCCTGGGGAAAGCCAGGAGCTGCAAGCAAGTGGGAGAAAAAACCCTCCGGCACACTTCCCTGCCCAGATCAGGAGTGTTAGCTGGTAGCCTATGGACTAGTTAGTAACATGCACCTCAAGTTCAGAGATTGGACAGAAGGGACTGTGCAAACCCACCAAGGCCCTGGTTGGACACAGAGACCAGGGTGAGGATATGAAGGTGTGATGGTACAGGTTGGAAGAAGTCACCTGCATGGAAAGGAACTCCGAGAAAGAACCCGGCTTCCTGTGCCCCATCTGATCCCCCGCCATCCCCATCCCCCACAGATGGAGGGGGTTGTGGGGAGGCTTCTGTGCAAGGAGCCTCAGAAGCCCACTGGCTGGAGTGCCATCTCAGAAGTGACATTGCAGAGTGGCAGTGTGCACTCCTGGTGCAGCCCTCATTAGAGCTGTTGCCCCAGGAGCCCAGCCAAAAGAGGGAGCTCTGACCAGCCCCAGGTGGGCACAAGGTGCCCTTCCATGGCCCCAGGGATTAAAGGGCTTTGGGACAGAATGTGTATTTAGCCTAGTGTACAATATGAACAAGAGTGGGACTTGCTCTGTATGGCTCAAGAGGGCAAAACTAGGTCCACAAGTGGGCATTTCAGAAGGGGAGGCTAAGCAGAATGACCCTATGATTAGAATGGCCACTTCAGAGATGAGGAATTCCTGACACAGAAGGTGTCTGAGCACAGGTGGGGAGCTTCCCGTCAGAGGGGGAAGGCACAGGCAATTCACACAGGGCGATTTGCTGGAGGTGACTTCTAAGGGCCCCTCCAGCTCTAAGATCCTTTCATTACAATGTGCCCTTCATGTTAATGACAGGTGGGACCACATGGGCACACCTGGCAGAGGGCAACTCCAAGGAGGGTGAGGAGGAACAGGCGGCCAGGCCAAGTACTGGCCCCAGTGGCCACACCCAAGGCAGAAGGAACCCAGGGACAGAGGTTACACTGGAACAGGATGAGGAATCCAGAGGACTCTACGGTCCTCTAGGGTCAGACAGTAACCGTTTTGCTCAGGGGCTGCAGACAGTAGAGCCCTGGGAACTTGCCCAGCATCTGCAGATACACTGCAGCCCAGGGGACGGGGCGGGAGGCACAATCCGGCTTCTCTGGCAGGTTTCTGTGGCATCCTCTGCCCGAAGGAAGCAGCAGTAGCCTCAGGGCCTCTCTGGCCTAGCACACACCCCATCTGCTGAGACAGGCACCCGGTGCCTCCTCCCAGCTGTCCCACCCAGTGGTCACTGGCAGACAGCTCCCTCTTCAGGACCCAGCACCGTGTCTGCATCATTCCATTGAGCACCTGGGGAGCAGCACAGCCGCCTGCATAAGACTGGCTTCCCTTCCAGTAGGATAAGACCACAAGGCCGGAGGCCAAGCCCCACCTGTCTTCTTTCCATTCCCCAGGAGCAAGTCCAGCCGGGGCTGGGGCCTCAATGGTGTTGCCTGTCTGTGAGGCCCCGCAGGCTCTGTGTAGCAAGCAGCATGGGGATCAGAATGCGGGTCATGCAATGTAGGAAGAAGCAAGCCTCCAGCCTGGCTCTAAGCTTACATCCCTATCCCAGTACGATTTTCCTTCAAGAAGGCTGGTGAGTCTCTAGCATGTGTCTTGCATCTGTAAAATGTGGTCACTCCCATTATCCCATTTGAGACTCAAAACCATCACTGAGAATAGGCAGAGCAAGGATTCTTGTCCCCATTTTACAGAGAAAAAAACAGAGACTCAGAGAGAGGGAATGACTTACCCAGCAGTCAAAGAGACCAGGGCTAGAACCCATATCTTCTGCCCTAGGCCCACTGCCCTTCCCATCATGGCCCAAGGCTAGGGGGCTGGGTGTGGACAGCCTGTTGCGTCTGTGTGATCACACAGTGACCACACGCTTCCCTGCGTACACTTTACTTGGTACTTGTGAACACATGCATCTGTACCAAGCATTTGGTCACGCTTTGTCATGAGCCATGTTAGAGATGGCATCTCTGTGGATGGGACTAGGCACAGCCAAGGGGGAGAGGCAGATGGGGAGAACTGTCCTGCTGACTGTCAGCCTGAGAACCACCTTGTTCTCTAACTTCTAACTACGTATGTGGCACAGACAGAAAAACATGCCCATGGGATGCCCTGGCTGGTGTGGCTCAGTGGATTGAGCACCAACCTGCAAATCAAAGGGTCACCAGTCTGATTCCCAGTCAGGGTGCATGCCTGGGTTGCCGGCCAGGTCAGGTCCCCAGTAGGGGGTGCATGAGAGGCAACCACCCATTGATGTTTCTCTCCCTCTCTTTCTCTTTCCCTTCCTCTCTGTCCAAAATAAATAAATAAAACCTTTTAAAAATACATAGGAAAATAAAATAGTAGTGTTTTTAAAAAAATGACCATGGGAAGGAGAAAGTAGACCCTAAGGATGAAAGGTCCTGAGGGCCCCCAGAGCACATTTTTCCAGCCAAGGACACCGCCTCCTGTCTAATATAAAGAAATCCAAGATTCTTCATGGGGGATCTAAGGCAGTCCCAGGGAGGAAGAAGCATCTGCCTTCCTGGCAAATAGAAGGCCCCGAGTCCCCCTGCTGTGTCCCCACCACGCACACAGAGACATGCGCACAGCCTCACAGAGAACATGGGCATCCTGGGCAAGGTGGCGTCTCGAGGCAGCACAGGGCCACTTAGGGCGTCCTGGACTGGTGCCTCGCTCCTGTGACCATTTCAGGGGTGCCTGGGGGTGTTGAACAGATTCACAGAGCGTTGGCTCAAAGGTGTTTCCCATCCCATCTTCCCCTGCAGTGCTGCTCCCGGCCACCCACTCTGGGCCACGATCATGATTAGAAGCAGAGCTTCAGGGAACCGTAAAACCACTCCGAGACCCTGGCTGCCTGCAAGGCTCCCCGCCCCCAGCTCCCACCTTGCTCTGTAAATCCTCGTCCTAGAAGTGCAAAGGCCAGGTGGCCAAAGGGGAAAGAAAAAAAAACATAGTATAAATGTATCAAGTTCGTGCGCCCTCAAAAGGCCACAGTCTATCCCACGAATGCCCTGGACACCAGCATTAGCTGAGACTCCAGATAAGCACTGAAAAGCCCAAAGCTGTGCTGTCTCCAGCCGAGAGTCCTAACTTGCCCAGAAGAGCCCTCCTCCTCCTCAAGGCCGGGGACACAAGTGACTCCAATGACCTGAGTCTTCCTACACGGCAAGCCCTTGGGTGCTGCACATCTATTCACTTAGAAGGACTAGTCTGGAATGGACAGATGTGATCCCCGCCTGGACAGCTTAGAACATTTTAACTTCCCTGGCCCAAAGTTCCATGATGGTGGGGCCTCGTCTCACCCACTATTGTAGCCCCGGGTTTGGAATATAACTGGCACCTATAAGGTGTTCCATAAATATGAGCTGGATGAGCGAGCCTGCTGTTTTCTGTTCACCCAGCAGGCCTCGTGGTCCTGCCTGCATGACACCTGGAGGGCTGTCAGGTGAAGTGGAGCACAGCCTGCTCTGGGCAGGGGCAGAGGCACGAGCCCTCTGAAGGCAAAGGCCCCCACACCCTCCTACCCCCAGCTCGGTTAGAAGCAGGCAGGAAAGCACTGAGCTTTAGGCAAAGGACCTGAGATTGAGTCCAGGCTCCCTGCCCCTCTACTCCCATCACCCCCACTAGCTTGGTCACATCAGATAAGGCAGCATATGAACTTCAGTCTCTAAAACAGGAACAGCAACACCTCTCTGGTGCCCTGGTGTTATCACAGGGCAGCTATGGGACTCCGACATGAAAGCAGACAAGAGGAAGAGGACATGTCTCGAGGCATCCTGTGTCGTGCGAGCACCTACGCACAGACACACAGACAGACACAGCTCTCTGAGCGCAGAGCACACGAGGGCGGCTGTCGGGGGGCAGGTCCTCCTCAGCTCCGGATCTGCTGCTGCACTGAGCTCGGGCTCAGCACCAGGGTGCTCCCCCAATGAATGAACCATGAATGAGCAAGGGGATGAGGCGACAACCAAGAATGAGCTGTCGGTACGTGTGTGCGCGTGCACAGGACGGAGGGCGCCAAGACGCACATGAGAACCGTGGGAGGGCAGCTGTCGTACGTCACGCGCTCTCCAGCAGATGGTGTGACCGCACTCGGGGCAGCCCCACACAGTGCCGCTGAGCGCAGAGCTTCACCCTGCACCGGCATCCTCATCGGCGACAGAGCTCTCAGGGGCCCTGACCCCCGCCACCTCCCAGTTCTCACTGGGGCCCCCACCAGCTTCTCCAGACAGAGGGGGTGTGAGTCAGAGGTAAGGTCAAGGAAGGGGTCAGGAGCACAGGGTGGGGTGGTTACCGAGGTTGACAGTGAGCTTCATCTGGCCCCCATCCAGCTCAAGGCGCAGGGTGTCGGCTGACTCCCTGGAAGTGGTAGCCATCATGAGCCCGTAAGCCCGCTGGGACATGAAGCGCAGTGACACGTCCTCCGCTTCCGTGTGCATGGCATTCGGCAGCATGATCTTCATGTACATGGAGCCGTCATAGCTCAGGACCGTGGCCTCTGCCCCAGGAGTGGGGGAAGAGGGGAGTGGGGGACAGGCAAAGGCCAGTGGAGGGAGAGAGAAGACGGAGAGAATCATTACAAGGAGGACAGGCCCAGGGCTGGTCTATGAGGGGCACCCTGAAGAGGAGGGGCCGTGGAGATGGGCAGCAGGACACCTGGGATGAAGACTAGCCTCACCTCTCTCACAGACCCGCCCCAGAAAGCCGGTCCCGACGCAGTCACAGACGAAGCGGTTCCAGCCCTCTCGACAGACGCCCCCGTTGCGACAGGGGGCAGATGCACACTGCTTCAGCGTCTCCCGGGAGCAGAAGGGGGCAACACCCACAGCCCCCTGCGCCTCGGCCAGGCCCCGAAGGTCTCGGCTACGCCCGTCTATGAAGAGGTCCCGCACACAGCCCACATAGCCAGCCCGAAGCGCCGCCGTCCACACCTCCGGGGGCAGGGGCATTTCCACTCGCCCCCCCTCAGGGAGACCGCCCAGGTACAGCTCGCTCTCCAGGTCCAGAATCTCACTCTCCCCAGTGGCCAAGAATGGTGTGCTGCGGCTGTTCACCGAGATGGAGCCTAGGGATCAAAACAAACTGAGCCTCAGTGGGGAAGGCCAGGTCGAGACGCCACAGGCAGGAAAGGATGGCTGACCTCGCAGCCGGGCCTCTCCACCCCACACCCTGCAGCAGCCCTGGGTGGGAAGCTCAGCCTCCCTCATCTGCTCAGATACTGTCTGACAAAGGTACTCCCAAGTTCAGGAGCTCACATGAGCCAGCCCCAGCCCAGCTGCCATGTGAGGTCCAGACTCCTCCTTCTCCACCTGAGCAAGTCCTTGGGGGATGCACAGGAAGGAGGTGGACACACCCCAAAAGGGCTGCATCATTCACAGTTCATTTTCCCCTTCAGTCCCTTAAACCAGGTACCACAGGCACAGAACCCTAAGGAGGCTGAAAGGGTTGAACCTAAGGGTGTTCCCCACCAACACTACTGAGTGTTTAGGAGTATATGCCAGGCATTTAGCACTTTACATGCATCACTTAAGTCTCACAGTAACCCTATGAAATTGGTCCTTCACAATCCCACTTTGAAATAGCAGACAAGCCTTAGAGAAACTGGGGAACCTGCCCAAAGGACCACAACAGGTGAGGAGCAGTGCCAAAGTACCCAACCCAGCCAGGAATCTCCCCCCAGAGCCCACTTTCTCTGCCCCCGGCCTGGAGCCCCTCTGTGGCTGGTAGACAAGATGAGCAGACAGGTCAGCTCCTGGGGCCTGTGAGGCAGGATGTCAGCCGGGAGAAGAGGGGCAGGCATGGAGCTTGGGAACTGTAATAGTTCTTTGGAAGGAGAAGCTGGTTACCTTAGAAAAAGATTTTGGATCAGGTATGAGTTTCAAAGGTTTTACTGAGCAAGAGGAAATGAAATTGAGTATAGGCCTTGCTCCAAGGCCACTCTAAAACATGAAAAAGGGAAAAACCCAAATGTGCCGTGACGGATGACTGGGCAAACAAAATGTGATCTGTAACGCACAGTAGAGTATCATTCAGCCATAAAAAGGAGAGAAATGCTGGCTACAGCATGGGTGACCCCTGAAAATACGCTGCTGAGCAGCTTAGGCCGGGGCAAGTGCTGTATAGCCCACTTATAGGAAGGAGGCCCTCTAGAATAGCATTCGTAGAGGCAGGAAGCGGGATGGTGGTTCTGCTGAGGGAGGGGGGATGGGCGTTCTTATTCAACGAGGACAGAAGTTCAGTTTGGGGACATGAAAACATTCTGGAGATGGGTGGTGGTGGTGGTTGTAATAATGTGAATGAACTTGATGCCACCAAATTATGTACTTAAAATGGCTAAAATGGTAAATTTTATGTCATGAATAATTTACCACAACTGTTTGAAACCATGGAAAAGGTCCGAGAGCTTTGTCAGAATGACTGCCCAAGTCTGTGTTTGTGTGCACAGATGGACTTGGGCCACTGGACATGGCCAGAGTTGGTCAAGACAGGGAGGGACCCACAGACCAGCCAGGCCTAGTGGGCGGGCTCTGGACTTCTGTGTGAAGCTAAGGAGACCACTTCCTGAAGGCAAAGCGGAGCAGAAGGCCCAGGGGCTCTGTGCAAGGCATGGGCAGCTTTCCAGCCTAAGGAGTTACTACCCACCTGAGTGGGAACGCCAGGAGGCAGCAAGCGAAGCCCCCAGGTGGCATCAGGAGACCAAACCAGGATGACCCCATGTACCATCAAGCCCTGGGAAGGCCACCTTCCTCTGAGGAAGGGAGAGGAAGAAACAGCTAGTCAGGGAAAAGCGGACACTTCCGGGGGCCTTGGCTGCCCCCCTCCTGTGTGTGGGCAAACGGTCACTGCACCTAGACGCAAAAGCCTGGTGCGGTGGCAGCTAGGGAGCACACAAATTCAGCTGACATTAGGAAGTACTTAAATTGGATAATATGTCTGTTCTCATTATATCAGTTCTCTCTTCCTCAGATACTTCTCTCATGTTCAACAAGATAAATTAGGCAGAAAACAAGAGGACAATGGCAAAGAGGGACGGAAAGAGACAAGGAGAGGGGAAGGTGGCTAAAGGCCACAGAAGGTTCACGAAGTAGCACCCGCCTGACCTCAGCACTCTCAGCTCTGCTGCTTCACTGTGCTGGAGTCCTCACTGGGGCAGCCACTGTCGGTTCCCCCATCCCCACCAGAACAGGAGCTCCATGACAGCCAAGACTGTTTAGTTCACAGAGCTCCCCACTCCAGCACCCTGGACAGCACCTAGCATAGTGGGTGCTCAGTGATATTTCTGAAGTGAATTAATAAAAGAAAGTTGGATGTATCTGGATGAAAGGGAAACATGGTTGGGAAGAGTTCTAAGGGAATGAGATATCTACTCTGTGGGGACACCGCGCTAATGCTTGTACAGTGCTCTCTTGTTTTCGCCTCTTGACGACCTCGATGTAATGATTCCTGTTATAGGTAAGGACACTGAGCCTCAAGGGGTTCAGTGATGGGCCTAAAGCCATAGTAAGCGCAAAGCACTGAGGTGTGAACCCAGGTCTCCACACACTATGCTGGTTGCACCCTGGGCACCAGGACAGGGGTGGCCCTGGAAGGGCTGGGAAGGCCAGAGGAGAGGGGGAGAATGGCACAGAAGAGTCCAGGAAACTGTGTAGGCCAGAAGAGACCTGTGGAGGACAACAGGGCAGGGGAACAGAAGTGGCCAGGGTGAGAGAAGGGACCAGAGGCCTCCTGACCTTTGCGCCCGTCCCTCTGGAAGTCCACGTGGCACCACTCGCCGTCATTGACCTTGCGGCTAGACGCCCGCAGCTTGATGCCCCCGGAGCCCATGTCCAGCAGGAGGTAGAGGTAGCCATCCAACAGCTCCATGGCAAAGTAGTCGGCCCGCTGGGCAGAGCTGTGGCCGCTGGCCCCGGCCCCGGCCCCGGCCCCAGCCCCAGCCCGCCGGCCCTGGCTGAAGAGCAGCAGCCCATTGGGCTCTGTGGTGCGGAAGTCCAGGGAAATGGAGCCAGTGCGCTTGGCGCTCCAGCGGGGCAGCGCCACAAAGGCCTCGGGGTTCTCAAAGGTCACGGGGTCCAGGGCAGCCACGTCTTCGCAGCGGAATGACAGGTCCCCCTGCAGCTTCATCTTGGGGTCCCCTTCCTTTGCCAGGCGGGACAGCTCCAGCTTGAAGTCATTATTCTTATAGACCACCTGCAGGGAGGGGCAGGGTCCGGGATGAAGAAGCAGAAAGGGCTTAGGAGCCTGGCCACTCCTGCCCCAGCAGTTGCCAGCACCATGGGACCCTGTCACCAGCCCTGGGGGGTCCCTGCTCAGCACCACCAGACCACTGGCTTGACCTTTGTTCTAGAACTTCACACACAGAGGCTGTGAACAAGCAACTCCCATGCCCCACTTACTTTCTCTGTCCTGTCTTCCCACCCAGCACTAGAACAGGGGCCCATTCCTAACACTGGCAAGGCGATCACGCCACCATCCAGCTGACACTGCCCAGCTGACAAAGTCCTTTTGTTTACACTCTCGTCAGCTCCTCACACCCACCGCGAGAAGCAGGTAGTGACCACTCATTTTACAGATGAGGAAACTACGAGTCAGACAGGTCAGGGGACTTGGCCAAGGTCACAGAGCTAGTTAGTGGAAGAACTGGGACTCAACGCGGGGGTTTGATCTTCACATCCAACAGCTGCCTCGAGGGCCCTCTGAGAGGGTGGGGGACTTCCAGGGCTCAAGGACAGCAGAGAGAAGCCTCCCGATGGAGTCAATGGCCTTAGGTTTTGAAGAGGGAAGGTCTCCCACCATGGACTTGGAAGGCCCAGAGGCCTGGGTGGCCAGCCAGGTCCGACTAAACCACACTGAAGATGGGGCAAAGGGCTCCCGGGCAGACCGCAGCCCCTTCCTACCCCTACTCACGTCCTTGAGGCAGCCCATGAAGTTGTTGCTGACAGGCGAACCCGGCAGGTCGGCTGTGTTGGGGCTGCCCCCGATGTAGAAGAAGTCATCCGAGCCCAGCATGGTATAGTCCTCCTGTGTGTAGCCTGTGGTGGTCAGGATCCCGTCCACCGAGATGGTCACCTGCCCAGCCCAGGGAGGGGGGAGAGAGACAAGGAGACAACCGGCATCAACTCCCTGGGAAGAGTCTAGGGCTGGGAAAGGGAGGAGCTGGGGGACAGAGGGGGAGGAGGACCCCCATTTTTATGTCTGCTTGTCTCAGAGGAGGAACAGTGTGGGGGGAGAGAGGGTAGGGGAAAAGGAGGCAGCACAAGATTTGATGGTGTCAGGGTGGGCGGAGACCTGCCCCATGGCCCCCAGCTCAGCAGGCCGAGGCCCGAGGGCACTGAAAACAGCGCTCACCAAAAACCAGTTCCTGGAAGTGGCTCCAAATGGCAGTGGGAACCCCAGACTGGGCTCTAGTATAGGGGATGCAAGTGGCACCCTCACTCCCCTCCTCTTGAAGACAGTGGTTTCAGAGCCTCTTTCATAAACGAGACAGAGACACCAATTCTCTTTGGATCTTGGAGGCGTCGACTCACCTCCAGTTCCCAGTTCAGGGTGCTGAGGAGCCCTTTCAGTCCTTAGCCCAGTAGGGAGGTGGCAGAGAGCCAGGGCACGAGGAGCAAGAACTCAGATATTCCTGGGGAGTCTTAGAACTTCCTGGGGGACGCAGAACAGCCTTCAGGGATGATTCCCACCACTACGCCCTCTTCCTGAGCCCTTCTCTTTACCCCCAAGTCCCTCTGCACTCAGGTCACTCTCTGGTCTCCCAAGGAGGGGGCAGTGCTTGACCAGTCACCAGCCTGCCTTCCTCTCCGTGCCTTCCCTGCCGACGGCACCATCGTGCCCTGGGGAGTCGGGGCCACGTCAGGAAACAGAGGGGGACAAGGCTGACCCTGTGCTGAAAAGGCAGGTGAAAAAACAAGATGAGTAAGAATGGGGGAGCACCTGGTGTTCCAAGGAGGTGAGGAGGGCTCAGTAGTGGCCTGGGGGAGGCAGAGTGACCTTGGCAGGGAGTGGCAGGTGCAGGGAACTCTCAGGCCACCCACTCCCTAGGCAGAGGCCCACCTGGCCCCAGAAAAGTCCACAGGAGTGGACCCCACAAGGACTCCGGACACCCAGCCAGATTGTGGGGAAAGAGTCCAAATCTGTGGGACCATGAACCCCCACTCTAGGAAGGCTGTTGTTTAGGATGGGTCAGTTGGGAAGAGCAGGCAGTTCCCGCAGGGGCCGTCAGGGAACAAATACATGCTTCTGCAGGCCATGGCTCACCCCACTTCTCACTCCCTTAAAGTCCTTCAGCACCCCCTTTTCAGGAAAAGTCTGGAGACCAGGGCCTTCTAGTCACCGCCTGTGGCATCCCCACCCATAGAAGTCCATCTGCACAGGCCACCAGCCCTCATCCAGCAACCGGTCTCCAGAGTTCAACTGCCATGGGGACAGGGGTGGGTGTTGGGAACCCCTGAGGGACATGAACAGAATGGGAGCAAGGGAAACCTTCCCCACAGGACCCTTGAGTCCCCCTTGTGCTGAGCTGGGGCCTCCCAGTGAGTGGGAGGGAGCTAAGCAAAGCCAGGGCGTAAGGGGCCCCTCCAGGGGACCATCAAACCTTGTGCTGGGGGAACTAGGTTCAAGGGCAGGTGGTAAGGTGGTATCTTTGCGGAAGGGGGTAGTTTGAAAGCTTTTGAGTCTGGTTTTGAGGAGAAGGCTAGTCATTATTATTTCTTCTTCCCTCCATCCTGCCTGAGGCTGGGAAGTGGGAGTCTGGGTGGAAAAGGGAAGGGTCAAAGTATTAGTCACAAAACATGCAGACAAGATTAGACTGGGCAGAAGGGGGCTGGGGAAAGGGAAGAAGGGGACTGGGCTGAAGGGGTGGGGACAAGACAGGGGCTGGCAGGGTGAAGGGGTCTCCCTGGGACAAATTCCATTCCATCCTGCCCTCTACCTCCACTCCTGAATTGGACCTCTAATTAATTCCTGAGGCTGCAGCTGGTCACCCCAAATAGACAATCAGCTCCTAAAGGACAGGCACCTGGCCTGACATGTCCCTGTAACCCCACTAATTCCAGGACAGTCCAGGGACACATCATGGTCATTTAAGGCAACATCAAGTCACCTCCTGATTCAGGGCCACTCTTGGATGTCACTGCCTGTGCCCCATGTATAAACCCTACACCTTGGGAGACTTTGGTGGACAGAGCCTCAGTACTCTAACTGCTCTAACCAGGCACCCCCGCCTCCATCTCTACACTCGGCCTTCCAGTTCCCCCGAGCCTCTCAACCGTCCTCCCTCCCCGGCCCCAGCAGCCCAGGCACCCTAAAGCTTCTCCTTGGTCCAGTCCATTTGGCCAGCTCACCTGCCTTTGCCCTCTCAGAATTAGAAAGACCTGACTGGAGGAGGAGGGGTGTCCTCCTCAACTGCTCTCCAGACTAGGGGCAAATCTGACCTGGCCTCACAGCTTTATGCAAATCACTGCCATATGGTGCTCCCTAGTAGAACAGGGTTGCCTTAATCACTCTCCTATCTGTCCCCCAAATTCACAACTACTTTTTTAGAGCAGCCCTGGCCCAGGGGGTGGAGGAGAGGGTAGCAGGAGGTGGGGAGCATCAGGAGATGCACAGAGGAAGGGGGGTCAGCCTGGAGTGGGGGAAGTGGAGAAAGTAGGAAACGGGCACTGGGTAGAAAGGAAGCCAAGGGCAGGGGAATGGAGGAAGGTCTCTGGGGAAGGCAAGAGGGAGATGACAGATTAGTAAACCCAACTGTTTCCTCAGACAAATCAAAGTCCAGACACAAAAATGGCAGGTTCGTTAGTAAAAGCAGGAAACAGGGAAATAATTCCCTGTCCCCCTCCACCCTGGGGATTCATGATGCCCCTGTCCCCCAGCCCCCCCGCGCAGCTTCTGGAAGGGATAGGGCCGGCGGGGGAGGCGGGCGGGGGGGCCATGCAACACAGAACAGCCACTGTATCAAGGGCACGTGCGGGTTAGAGGGCCGGGGTGGGGGCCAGCCCAGCAAGGGAGGCGAGAGAACATAGCCACTGGTGAGAAGGCACATGGGCCAGGGAGGCAGGAAGAGCAGAGATGGAGGCAAAAGAGCTATGGGGGTGCAGGAAGGAGAAGCTTCCTTCCAGCAGAGGAGGGGAGAGGGGCCCTAACTAGGACAGATATCTATGGGCTGAGAAAAAAAGGGAAGGAAATTAGACTCAGACCGTCCCCATCAGAGGGTGACCCATGCACTCATTCCCACGGCCCATTCACCACTGATCACAGACCCCAGGCACACCTGCTCATACACCAGCACATCCCACTGAAGGTGGTGGGGGAGTCTCGACGGGCTCATTTCCAACAGCACCCTTTTCATCACCAGGACCACAGCTCAGGCCCCAAGACGCAGCATAGACTCTGCACCCTGCCCATAGCAGTCCACTCAGCCAGTCTGCTCCACACAGACAGGCCGGGCCTGAGTGGGAACCAAGTAGGCCAGGAGGAAGGAGTTACAGCTCTGCCCGGGAAGAGCTGTGCCTGCCAGGGAGGAGAGCAGGGAGCAAAGCAGACACAGGAGCCCAGCACCCAGCAGCCCAGCCCCAGCTCCACACCCCAGGAGCGGGGAGGGTGGCTGGATGTGCTGGAAGGGGAGGCCTACCACCTGGGCGGGCTCTCAGCCCTCCCCACTGACCTCACCTCTCTTCTGCTCTGCTTGGCTCCCTGCTTAGGCAGCATGGTAGGATGTGCAACCAGGCCCTGGCCACAAACATGCCCCAGAAGAAAGGGAGGAAGAATTTCTTGGCTCCCTGCTGTGATCACAGTCACCAGCCTCCTTGGAAGGGGCTTATTTGAAGGAGAATAAGATGGAGTGAGGGCAAGAGCTTTGATCTTGTGGGTGGGCTGAATGGGCTTTGGGGATTCATGAAGCCCCTTGACACTGTAGGCAAAACTGCACCAACGGGCATTTTGTTTCCCTGTGAGGGGCCGTTTCTGTGTCATCGGACTCTCACCGGTTCCACGAGCCAAACTTGGTTAACTCGGAACTGAGTGGGGTGGGAGGAGACAAGGGAGAGGTGCGCGTCTGAGGGAGGCGTGCAGCCCTGCTCCGTGCTGACATTTAGCCACGTGCTCGTGTTCAGAGTGGGGGAGAAACTAAGGAGAGAAGCTGGTTGGAAAACCACACCAGGAAGATGACCGAGCCAGCAGGCACAGCCCAACAGTCAGTGCTGAAATCCAGATCTGCTCGAGTTTGGGAGCAGAAACTTCGGGTCAGAAATCCTGAGTCCTTTAGCCTTTCCCGTTTTCCAGAACAATCCCAATTTACCTCTCTGACTCTCATCTGTGAAAGGGGTTTAACAACTTCCATCACTCCCCCTTCTCCCAGGCTGATTAGGAGGGTCACATGAGACAGCTGAAATGAACTCATGGAAATCTTCCATAACTAGTTGTGTGACCCCAGGCTTTCTCTGGGCTCCAGTTTCCCCATCTGTTAACTGGGAATAATCTCTGCCTGCTGCCTGCAATCTAGACATTCATCAAGTTTAAATGATGTTCAAAAGGTGAGAGCTATTTAGAGGAACCAAAGCCCCAGTGTGTGTACAAAGAACTATTAATAGTTTTATAAGAAAACTTCCATCAGCCTGACCACACCTAATCCAAACCTTGGCCTTTTTGGTCTGTATCCAGCCTCTCCCCCAGGGAGAAAAGAGTTAGTGAAAAATAAGTACCAAACCAGTTGGAACCCGGCAGCAGAAGGCCTGGGAATCGGAGCAGGTTGAACCCTGTGTCTTTTGGTGCCCTATTCTCTGACTTCAGTCTTGGCCTGCAGGAGCTGATCCCTACGACATTTTCCTAAGGGTTTATGAGTCTACTCAGGCCACCCCAAGGCAACCAGCTCCGATCATCAATGGTGATGCTCACGCTGGAAAGCATGGACTTCAGAGATGGAGAATTCAGTAGCAACTTCCCTTGCCAGGGAAGAAACCAGACAGGGTTCTTTGCTTCTTAATCAGCTTACCCAAGCCACCCCATCATTCTTCCTCCCCCTCACAGGCCCAATTCCTGAGGCACTCTGGGGTTTCATGAAGTTATTTTAAGACTAATTCCTAAGAGATCGTAACAGGGCCTCCAGTGGGGCCAGCAATGCTGTCTTCTCCAGGGTTTGCTGTGGGAAGGGGATCGCATCTTTACAGAACATCCCTGCTCTGGAAATACTGAGATAATCAGTTAGCATTTTATAAAGCTTAATAAAATTAGAATTCCCTTTACAGAGTACAGATGCTTTCTCTTCCATTACCCTCCCTGACCTTCACACTGACCCCATGAAACAAGTAATTCAGGTGCATCATCAGCCCGTTTGGTAATTGAGCTTTAGCCCCAGGTCACAGGGACGAGACTAGCAGGAAGGTCTGCAGGGCCCTAATTCTCAGATGGTGTTTGGGGTATACCACATGGGCTTATCTTGCCTCCCCCTTCTGTCCCCAAAGTCACAGTGAAGCTCTGTAAAGAGAAGTCCTGACAGGCACTTGATGGCCTGGCCTGAGGTGTGGGGAGCAGCTACATCCTTGAAGCATCCTCTCACCCACTCTGGACAACAGAGACTGGAGGGGTGGAGCTGGGACCCCCAAATGGCTCCATTTGAACATGGGGATAACTTGGAGTAACCAGAGAAGATCTTGGATTGGGGACAGCTAAAATGGCTACAGCCATGGGCACTGGCTCAGGGACAAGGCAGAGGACAGGGTTACCATGGGTCTGTGGCTGTGGGGAAGCACAGACCTGCAAAAGCATCAGGATAGGCCAGGCATGGCCTCAGAGGTAGAGTCTCCTGGGGAGATGGGAGAGCCACTCAGACTGGGAGCCTATCTGTCATGCTTCCGTCCTCGCCAGCCAGGCAGCCACATGGACCTGGCAGGCTGGGAAGGCCAGGCAGCTGCCCCAAGCAGCGTGGGCCCCATGGGAGCAGACACGTCCATCTGCAGGGTCCCCAGCCTGGTGCTCAATCACTCTGCATTATTAATAGGCGATGACTAACCGCCTGCTGCCACAGAGCCAGGGCCGGGCAAGCATGAGGGAATCCCAGGGGATGGCGCGCAGCAGGGCCTGCAGGCGAGGTGAGGTGAGGTGAGGAGCAAAGGGCCAGCCTCAGCTCCCTCCCGCTCCTGCCCCCACAACCACCTCCACACAGAGCCCTCACCAGGCGCAAACACACACACACAGTCGTAGAGCCTCCAGCTCACACCGACCAGCAGTTACATGTGTAGCCTCACCAGCAGAGTCTCACAAACACACGGTGCAGTCGCCCACTAACACCCCCTAAGTGTCACACCAACATTTACACACACTTGCACCCACACACCAACACACACCAGCTGCATTTACACAGACACCCACATCAACACTCACAGGGACTGAGCCCAACCCAAACAGAGGAGCCTGGGGACAACTTCCCCAACTCTACCCCTGCTGGGCCTCCTCTCACCCCCTCAAGCGGGAAGGAAACCAGCCCCGGTCAGAGGCCATGCTGGACAGGCAGGGGACAGAGAGGGGAGGAGAGATGGCGGGGAAGGAAGACAGTGTGAAACACAGTGTTAGTCAGAGCAGCAGAGCCGTGGGGGGAACTGGACGCTGTCCCTGGTGGGGGAAAGACCATTCATGCCATGCAGAATGTGCGGGAAGATGGAACCAGGAACCTTCAAGGTTGAGAAGTGAGGGTAGGGGTGTCCCTCTTCTCTGGCAGCCAGCAGGGGGCAGTCCCCAAACTGGTACGAACTGGTGATTTGAAAGAGCTGTCTGGACTGGTTCCAGACTGCTGCACATCTCCCAAAGTGATTTCTGCCCCCTCTTGGGAACCTGCCCAGCTGGCTGCCACTGGAGGTCCCACCCCCAGCCCCTTCCCCCAACCCAAGGGGCCTGTCCAGGAGCTGACAGTGAGCAGAGCAGAGCATGTCATGGGATGGTGTTTTCCATGGATTTTCAGGAGACCAAGAAAGAAACTAAACCAAAGAGAAAAAACGAGGGAGAGGGGGGAAAATGAACAAAACAAAGCAATAGAAATAAGCAGCCTGGCTTCGGGGCTGGTCTAACCAGAGCCGATGAACATGGGGCCTGCCCCCAGGCCCCTCTGGCCAGGAATCTTAATTCAGGAGTCAGGGGTTAGAGCAGGGACAGGCCAAATTCCTCGATTTCCATTTGTCTTTTCGATTTGAGTTTGGACCAAAAAAGAAAGAAAAAGGAAAGAGGAAAACCAAAGGAGAAGCAAAAATCTAAAGATTGTCCAGGACGCAAAAAAGGAAGAGCAAAACAACCAAAACCAAACAGGGAAAGGAAACAAAAGAGGGAGAATCGAACAGTTAAAAAAACCCACGGCAAACCAAACGGTAAGACAATTAGAGTGATATCTACCAGATAATGCAGTTTGTTTACCATAGCGTGTCCAATCCCTGCGTGCTTCACCGGAGATAGGGGGGAGGGGGAAGGATCAAAAAAATAAAACAACAACAAGACAACAACAAAAGAACAGAACGAAAGAAAAGAAAAATAAAATGACCAACCGTGAAACTCAAGGAAGGAGGAAAAATATATATCCATATATATTTGGTTGTTTTTCAGACCCTCCCACCTTAGGTTCAGCTAAAGCATTTTGTTTAAAGAAAATTAAATCATGATGGGAAGGAGAAATAAAACACACACACAAATTAACCCCCTTCTTCTCCCAATCCCTCCCCCACCCCTCCTGTGGATTCCTCTTCCCCCATCCCCTCCCGGAGGAAGAGCCTGCTGCAGAGAAGGGGAACAGGTAAAGACCTTGGTTAGTAGAGAAGAAAACAAAAGAACTGGACCAAGAAAGCAAAGACTTAAAGATGGTCGACATTCCGCAGATGAGACAGAAAGGTTAGTTCAGTCTTCCACTCACACCTTGCCCCACCTGTCCCTGCCCATCCCTTGGCCCCCTGGGTTATAAGCGTGTTAGTAACACACACAGAGTCGGCAACGGGGTTTTCCAACAGAGGGTGAAAGAGGGAAGGCAGGGGGTTAAGAAGCAGACCCAGTTATGCAGTATTAGTAAACCCTATCAGCTGAAATGTTAGGGAGTTGAGGGGAGGAAGGGAGGAGGGCACGGGGTATGAGAAAGGGATGGACTGTTGGCTTGGGTAGGACAAGGGAGTTTATTGGCTAACTGGTCAACCAGGTGGCTTTACAGAGAACTGGCTAAAGAGCAAGTTGGTGCTGGCCAACTGGCTGACCAACGGCCATGTTGAGTTAATGGGTTAACTGTTTGGTGACGGCCAGCTGGCTGCCAGGCTGGGAGAAGAGCAGCCCGACACCCCTAGAGAATCACAGGAGGGGCTAGAATAAGAGGAGATTTCATTTGGGGACAAAGGGAAGGGGTTCCCAAGGAGTGTAGGATGGGATATGTGGGTGTCTGCTCTTTCTGGGGATGGAGGATAGGCAAATAGAATCAAGTGGGGAAGGGCAGCTCCTCTCTCTCTCTCTCTCTTTTTTTTTTGTCTGTCTCCCTTCCTTAAGAAAGGAAGAGAGAGTGAGTTGTCACAGGAAGGAGGAAAAGGAAACCTTGCCCTCCACAGGCTGGCAGAGGGCTCGTTCTCAAATTATCTCTAATCATCCCCAACTCTCCTCCCTCTCCTTCCCCTTTCCCATCCAAAGCTGACTCCTCCTTCCTGCCTAACTTGACTTTTCAGAGCCCACATTTCCCAGAAAGTTCTCCAGGTTCTTCAACCACGGCATCCCCATTCCCTTATGCTCCTCTAGGCAACTGTCCCTCCCAAAGTTAAGTACCCACCACCACCACCCCTGCAAGTCTCTGGAACTGGTAAGGCTTTCCCGGCAGCCTAGCCTCCCCCCACGCACACCCATAGACCCCTGAGCCTCCGCTCCCCACAGCCAGCACCAGAAACTCACTCCCTCCACACCACACCATAGAAAGGAGCAGAGGCCTACCTACCTCTAAAAGCCTTTACTCCTCCCTAAGCTATAAGCCAGCTTCTTCTACCCTCAAGTTCATTTTCTCTTCTCATGGCCAAAGACAGCAGCAACAACCACCTTCAAAAGTACCCTGGTCTTTGGGGAAGACATGTCAAAAGGACAGAGGCAGCTTCACTGAGACTATCAGCGATGGAAGGGCACTGTTGCTAAATACTGAACTGCACACCCGAGAGAGTGATCGTGAGAAGGAAAGGGATTCTAGGGACAGCTCCATTAGTTAGAGAGTTATTATAACCGGTGGGCACAGGGCTAATTCAGTAACACAATTAATAAGGGCCTCATATAATTAAAAATAACAGAATTCAATATTTAGCAGCTAGGAGTGCGGAATAACCAATATTAATTCTTAGTGATGCAGAAGCAGTTTACATAGCAGGAGAGCGAGCGTCTCACTGCGGGGGCAGTGGCTAGAACACAGGACAACAGGTGACTTGAGTACTAGTACTATCAGTTAGCAGGGCTGTCATGAAATGAAGAGGTCAACTAGTCAGGACAAGGAACAGTTAGCTTCACGGCAGCAAAACCAATCGCACCAAAAAAGGGAAGAGCTGCCTGGTCTCGCTGCACTCGTTGAACAAGGTAGGAAAAAGGTGTTGGAGGGGGGTGCAACTACTACTGTTTTTAAATTAGAGCTCGTTGTGGAAACTAAAATTTAGGGGGGAAAAACAATTTTCAACTTTCATGGGCAACTTCCATTTTAACAAACAGAAGGGCAAACTCAGAAACAAGATTAAGAGGGACGAGATGGGAGTTCAAAGCCTGGGCCTTCCACTAAGGTGCCCAGAGATACAGGTTGGAGTAGGTGACAGGGGGCCTCCCTAGACCTAGGGGTTGGGGCCCAGAACCCGGTCTCTGGGGATCATGACAGAGGGGGCAATCATGGCCAAATGTTAGGGTGGAGTCCCACTGAAACCCATTCCTGGTGGCCTGTGACATGGCGACCCGTGCCTTCACAAATGATGGGGTCCGGAGAGCTGAACTCCAGACTAACAGATGAGCAGTGAAGGGTGACCTCCACTCACAGAGACAGCTCGGGAGCACCAGGATGGCAGTGCTTGATGAGGGAGGAGGGCATCGAGTCAGGCAGGAGAGAAGTCACTCATTACTTCAAGTGCTGACTCCTCACGGCCCCTGAAGGGCCCTTGGGCCAAACTATATGTCATCTCCACCTTGAACTCTGAGTGTAGCCCCAGCCCCTCAAGACAGCCTAGAGGGAGATCACGCACACAAATGTGCATGAAGGCAATCTCTGTGGAGCCTGGGCAAGAGACGCCCAGGACAAAGAAAAGAGGTGCCCACTTCACTCAGAGATAAGAGAGGTCCATTTATCGAGAGACAAGTAGAACATTCCAGTGGTTTCAAGATTTGAGAACATCCAAGAATGGCAGAACCACAAGACGACCTACAGACTCCGTTGTGTTTTGTACCAAGGACAGCAACCAGGCCTTCCCTGGGACGCAGAGAATCCGGGCAGACTTCCCGTTCCACCACTCCCTAACTGGGTAACTTTGGGCAGGTCCTTTAACTTGCTGAGTCTCGACTTCCTCGTTGGTAACACGGGACTACCCCCCACTTCACAGGATTTAGAAACATTAGTGAGACACGAAAGGGAAATGAGACCCCTGAAGTGAAGGGCTGGGAGAGGAGAGAAGGGGCAGTGCCCCTGAGGAGGCTGTAAAAGAGGGACACGGTCCTATGGAAACTCAGAGGAGGGGATGGGAGAGGATTTGTCCTGGCTTTGTATAGCGAATACAAGTCTTCCGGAGGGCAAGAGGTAGTTCAAAGCTCATATGAAATAGATCTGCTGGGTCCTCGTGTCCAAAACTCACCAGCTCGCTTCAAGAAAGAGCCCAAGTGAACCAGAAAAAAAAACCACTAGAAAAACAACTAAAAACACTCAACAGTCGCTGGCGTTGAGCCCTTAAGGAACTTACCACCTAGAAGTAGAGATAGGAAATGAATGCAAATATTGACCACACAGACTGAATGTGAGGATAGCGCTGGAACACAGCAAAGAACAAAGACCGGTTGCAGGTGGGAGGATCAAGGAAGGCTTCGTGAGGAAGGTGGTGTTTATTTAGGCTAGGCCCAAAGGACTGAACAAACCCCCGGTCATGAGAATGGCCGAGAGCCCCTCAGCACTCAGAGGGGCCGGCACTGCACTGCACAGCCTCGCCTCAGTCAGCAAAGGCACACTTCGCCCACGATGAGCTAAGAACAGAGAGGTCACCTAACTTGCCTCAAGTCTCTTGAACTAGTGGCAGAGCTGAGATTCAAACCCAGCTTATCAAATTCAAACCCCAGTTCTAGGCAAAAAAGAGGAGAAGAGTGGTGTCGGTGGGAAAACTGTGGGAACAAAGGGGGAGCTGGGGGAGCTAGGGAAGCTGGTGCTGATGGAGTATGCAGAGAAGCACAGTCAGATCCTATGACAGGGCGTGTGAGCTGCCAGAGAAGACTGCCCCAGGCCAGAAAGTGGAGGAGGGAGCCCCAAATGCCCAGAGGACCCCCTTTTGGGGGGACTGCCTCCTTGGGGCCAAAGGAGCCCCTGAAAATCTCCACACTGAGACGCTGGGCAAGAAGAAGCACATGGGATACTTTAGTAGCTGGCCTGTCTTCCAAATTTTGTGCTGGCTGGTAAGGAAATAGGTTTGCACTTGGCTCTCATGGTGGTGGGAGGCATACTAGGTATGGGAGGAGAGTGGACCCAGGATTAAAATAGACCTCGGGGAATCCACAAAGGTAATCATTCCTGCAAAGCTCCCCCAAGAGACGCCTCCATTCACAGTGGCCTCGGGCAGAGTTCGAAGGCAGCAGAAGGAAAGAGCAAGGTGCTGTCTCAGTGAGGCCTCCTCCGCTCCCAGTGGCTGTGTTCTGAGAGCCTCTAGATGATTTCAGGGGTAATTCTCTAGTTCAGGGGAAAGGGGGGAAGTTCTGCCTCATTTCAGTCTTTGGAGCTGGCCTCTCCACCCAGAACCAAGGGGAAAGGAGACCCCCTTGGTGCTCATTCTGGGGCAGGCCCTCCCCACTCTGGCCTTTCAATCACTCGGGAAAACAATGTGGAACCCAGTGTTCTCAGAGCCTGCCATCTACCCTGTGAGGGAGACAGATGTCACTTCTTACACTACCTCCCATCCTTGCTCCTGCTCACAGAGGCCGGGGAGGCAGAATACTGGTTTAAAACCACCCACCCCCCGTCCAACATCACCCCTCTGATCACAAAAAGATTTTCCCAACCCGAGGACACCATCTGGACACCGTACAGACTTTCTGGGCAGGGTTTCTACCCCTCGGCCATATCCGGGGCCATATCACTCTTTGCCGTGGGGCTGCCCTGTGCATTGTGGGATGTTTAGCAGCATCCTGGCCTCTACCAGTAGCACCCTCTCCTGAGCTGGGACAACACAAAATGTCTCCAGACATTGCCAAATGTCTCCTGGGGAGCGCAGGGCACACCACCCACAATGGAGAACCACTACTTTAGGGACAACAGTGCCCAATAACTTCTTCTTAGAAGCCTTGAAAAATAGGCAGTCAAAGGTCCCGGTGAGGACCCAGTGAATCCAGAGCACAGCCCTGAGGCTCACCTCCCACAGTGGCGCAGTCACCAAGAAAGGGCTGTGCCTCACCTTAAGGACGTGGCCTAGAATGAAAAAAATACCCCTAGGACCCCTTTTTAAAGAGGGCTCTCGATCAAAGTCTTAAGCAGATACGCTCTTGGGCCCCAAAGGCCTGCATTTGGGTCAGCGTGACCTGACTCCGCTCTGCCCCATCTGGTGGGACAGACCGGGCGAAGTCAGTTTCCTCAGTTACCAGCTGGGAACCCGTGACTCTGTGAGCCCCAGGAAGAGGCTTCCTTGGCTCATCATCTACACTCTGTGCTGCTGAGACCAGGCCTCATCCCCTCTGAGCCTTCCCACCCCCCTCAGCCACAGACCTCTCCCTTCTCTCAGTGTCTCCCTAGTTCCTGGAACATTTAAAGTTCCTGCCACTCAGTGGGCACTTGCATGGCTTTGCCTGGGTCACTTTTAGCAGACATCCTGTCTCCTCCAGGGCTGGCAGGGACCATGCCTCTTTCCCTCCATGCCCCATCTGGACGCACAGTGCGTTTGTTGTCCAAGTGATGCACAGACAGGGACTCTGAGCCTGCAGCATCCTCTTGCCAAAGGCAGTACCAGGTGACAGCACTGGTCCTGGGGAGGGAAAGCAAGCAAGAAGCACCAAAGGTAATGCCCCCCCACACACACTCTCACAGTAAATTGTGTGTGGCACATCAAAGTATGACAAAGGGACTGACGCTCTCAGGTTTGCACAGGTGATCAGGGAATGATGTGACTTGAAGAGAGGCATTGCACCAAGGAGGAGTGCCCCACCAAGCACGCCACTCTACAGAGCACAGGGACACTAAGAACAGGTGCTTGGGTAGGGGTCCAACTACAGAAGTAGCAGCAGCTGGGAAGGAATGGCAGGCACCCTCCTCACAGCCAGGAAAGGAACTACTGGAGAAGCCCCATGAGATCACCGGCATTGAAGGGGAACAGGTAAGGAGAGCGTGTGGTCAGCCAAAATCTGGACACCTGTTGACAAGCCTTTCAGGGGAGGAGGCAGAGAAAAAGGAGGAAGAGGATGATGATGAAGAGGAGAGACAATGAAAGGTTGGCCACCACACAACCAGAACGAGAAGCACAGGGACAATAACTAGTAAGGGAAGGGCTATAAACTAGCAGAGACAGCGTCTCCCAGGGCCAAGACGCTGTGTGCTCCTGGCTGCACTTACAGTGCCGGAGGTGGAGCCGGAAAAGCTTCCTTGCCATCGGCCACAAGAGAAAACAGTAGACCCAAGAGAGAAGGGCCGGCAAAAGCCTGGGCACCTGATGAGCAGGGACAGGAGTCAGCAGGTAGAGACAGGATGCACAGTGACCTCTCCTGCTTTCAAAGAAGGGTCTGGCGTGGACCCGGCTTGAGGCAGGAACTTCTCAGGGCTGGAAACAAGCTATGCTGTCAGGCAGAAGCCTGGCCAGAGAGATGGCCTCCCCTGTCATAGCCACCCTGGGCCTTATGAGAGGCAAAGAGGCAACTACTAAGGGGACAGAGCTGATGCCCAGAAACAGCAGCACCTCTCCAGATGGTGAGTCTGGGACAGAAGCCGAGGGGACAGTATGGAGAAGAGCCCTGTCCTGTCTGCAGGAGCAGACCCAAGAGTCTCCTCTGAGCTCCTGCACGGGCTGGCCTGGGATCCACACAAAGACAGCCATGGACTGTTGGGAAGGCCTGGGCTCCTTTGGAGGGACTGGAAGGGACTGGAAGGGACTGGAAGGGAAAAGAGAAGGGAGTGTGCTGCCCAGAGGAGAAGTGGGCCCCAGCCCCTCTCCGTCCAGCTCCCCCTCACCCACCTGCTGCACCTCCACCTTGCTCTGACCCAATCCCTGCCTCTGTCATAGAATGGCGCCCCCTGGGGGCAGGCCATATCCTGCCCCCACACACACCCACCTCAGACTTTCATTTGTGCCTTTCTGCCCTAATGTTGGGACACCCACAGCCACTCCACCAGGCCAGTGTCTCCCAACCCCAAAGCCCCCCAGGGCTCACCCACTCAGGCCCTACCTCACTCCTCCCAGCTCCCGAATCGCCCTTCTGCCAGATCACCTGATTCCTTAGCCCCAGCCCTTGAAACATGAGTGACTGCCACCAATCTGAGTCTAGCCCTTCCCTGTCCCTCAGACTCCTACCCTGGGCAGCTCTTCAGCCACCTCCCTAGCTCTACTCCCTGGTCCTTGAAGCCTGCTGGCTATTGCCACACCCCTGGACCATCACAGCCCCAAGTCTTGCTCTTCTCCAGAGCCACGTCTCAATGCCCCGCTCTGATGCCTCAAACCCACACTCGCATTCTGCTCCAGACACAGCTGGGCCCTGGACTTCTTCTTGCTCCCCCTACCTGGCGCAGGTTTCGGGTGACCCGGACGTCGTGCCAGGCATTGTCGTTGAACTTGCCATTGACAGGCTCCACGAGGGCCTCGAAGGCTCCTGAGCCGAGGTTGATGACCAGCCAGACAGCGCCAGACTTGAGGGACAGGTTGACGTAGTCAGCTGACTTGCCCGTGTGCAGCATCAGCCCATTGCGCTGCAGGGTGCGGAAGGCCAGCGTGATCTCGTCCGTGCTGCTCTGGATTGGGTTGTGTGACAGGTCGTAGCAGAAGAACTCATTGCCTTTAAAGGTCGCCACAAATTCCTCCTTGCCTAGACGCCATGGTGTGGGGAAAGGGGAGAAAGCTGAGTGGGAGAGGGTACGCCAGACCACCCTCTTCCCCTCCAGCAGCCCAGGCACAGGTCCCCTGTAGCCCCAACTGCAAGCTTTAGGCCCTCTCCCCTCCTCGGTCTCTCCACCCTCCTCTCTGGACCCTGCCATCTCTGCTGTCAGAAGTCAACTTCCCCCATGTCCATTTCCAAAGCAGGAGACTGCTAAGTAGTTCTCACGCTGACAGCTGACAATTAAGCTGCCACAGGACCAGGTGAAGCAGCCATTCTCCCTGTCTCCTCCCCAACCAGCCTTCCATCAGCCACTCCCCTTAACGAACGGATATGGAAGAGACACATGAGGCTCCACCTGACTTCTCCCTGGGAGAGCCTCCTCTATGGCTGGGGCACCAAGGTGCCCTGAGTGCAGCCCACCTCCCTCTGCTGCCTCTTCTCGGCGATGACGGTTCTCAGCCCAGGGACAGTTTCAGGCCTCACCAGCTGGGATACAACTAGTAGGCCTGCTGTGCAGCAGTGAGCAGATGGGAAGAATGTGGAAACAGTGGGGTGGGGGAGGCAGGGGTAGGACACATGGGAAGGCAATGCAGGTGACAGGGATGTGCACCAGGTAGCAGCAGACCACTGGGAGGGGCTTACACAGCGGCTATCATGCCAGCTATCACCCCCACCTACTCCAACCTCAGAGGACAGCAGAGATGGGCTCTTAGGCAGAGAGCCACTGAGGGGCCCCAGAGAATGGGTGTGAGACCCAGTGTGCTGGCAAGTGGCTACGGGTGAAAGGGTAAGGGCAGGCCTGGCTCTCATGCACACACATGTGCATGTGTGTGCACAGGGCTCCTTCCACAGGCACTTTTTTAAAGATTTTATTTATTTACTTTTAGAGAGAGGGGAAGAGAGGAAGAAAGGGAGAGAAACATCAGTGGGCAAGAGATACGTGATCAGTTGCCTCTCTCACGCCTCCAACTGGGGACCTGGCCAGCAACCCAGGCATGTGCCGACTGGGAACCGAACCAGAAACCTTTCCTGTTTTTTTTAAAGATTTTATTTATTTTTAGAGAGAGGGGAAGGAAGGGAGAAAGAGAGGGAGAGAAACAGAAATGTATGGTTGCCTCTCACATGGCCTTCACTGGGGACCTGGCCCACAACTCAGGCATGTGCCCTGACTGGGAATCAAACTGGTGACCCTTTGGTTCCCAGCCCGCGCTCAATCCACTGAGCTAGGCTAGCCAGGGCAGAAACCTTTCCTTTTGAAGACCAGCGCTCAATCCACTCAGCTTCACCAGCCAAGGCCCACAGGCACTTTTTAAGCAGAAGCAAAAATGACTAGGAGAGCCGTAGGGGTATTGAGCATTCTATAAGTGGGTGACAGATGAGAGGTCAACGACTCGGTGGAGGGAAGCTGGGGCTTCACAAGCCAGAGCCCACGCAGAGAGAAGAGAACGGGACAGGGAGGCGGGGAGAGCAGAGAACCTGGACTCTGACAGCGACCACTTCTCCTCCCCAGCAAACAGCTCATCCCACCCGCCTCACAGGAACAAGAATGCTGGCAAAGGCCTTTATGGGTGCAAGGGGTTCTCAGAATAGGCCTCAGGTCCAGCAGGAGCAAGGCACAATGCAGGGGGTGGGGACACGCATGGCCCTCGTAAGTCACCTGCCAGGCCAGGCCACAGCAGCAGGTGCTGCGTGTGGAATCAGGCTCTCTGGGCACACTTTCTGCCAGTACCCCTCCCCTGCACACACAGCCTCGCTTCTCCCCATCCGGGCAGGCTGCCCGTAGACTCGGTCCTCACTGCCTCCGGATGCCAAAGCACCAGCTGCTGCCCCAGAGCCTGGCACCACACTTACTGCAGCTGGCAAGGCCCAGCTTCCTGAGGCCACAGGGCAGCAAGGCTGGTGAGGACATGGGCAACGTGGGGACAGTTGAAACCCTGCTCTGCCTACCTCAGGGCTCAAGTCGGGAAGGCCAGAGAGAATAAAGGGGAAGAGTCAAGCTAAGACAAGAAGGGGAAGGTGTGGAGGGAGGGAGAGAGATGGACCGTCGGGGACAGAAAGGAAATGGTGAGGGAGCAAGAGGTGACAGAATGAAGCAATCTGGATAAAGATAAGGTGCAAACTGGGAGGGGACAGGCAAGGATGATGGGAAGAGGGCCAGCAAGGAAAGGGGGACCACGACCTCTAAGGAATGGAAGCCAAGGCTTTGTCAGGATTTTACTGCTTCCATAGCAACCGGGCCTGCTGCTGGGGCACTGGCAGGGGAAGGAGAGGCAGGCTCAAGGACCGGAAAGGGGACCCTGTTTGACCTTGGGTTTGCCACTGGTACTAGTCCCTCCCAGAAGCCAGGCCTTCCCTCCCACTCCCTCACCTCCACTGCAGTCAGAGGCAGTATCATTAAAGGGAGTGTCAATCAGAAAAAAAGGCAAGAATAAGGCAACCACGTGAAAAAGTGATTGGGACAGAACAAAAGAGGCCAGTAAAAAGGAGAGACACAGGGCAGGGGCTGGACCACGGCTGCCGCAGCGGCAAAGTGGAGAAACAAGGTCGGTCTCTGTTCCTCCAAGCTCTGCCTCAGGTGTCCTAGGCAAGGAGGCAAAGCCACTCTGCAGCCGGAGTTCCCAATGCAGCCAGAGACCCTGGAAGGCCCAGAGACGGAAAGAGGCTCGAAGCAGCCAGAGGAAGCCGGAAAGAATTTGAGGAGACGGAAGAGAAAACCCAAAGGTGGTGGGAAGCACAGAGAGAGAGACTCTGAGTAGGGAGGAGGGCAGCCAGACCTCAAGGGGTTTTGGGGAGACTCTTTCAGGGTAAGGATATAGAGGCTGCCCCAGCACAAACCAGACCTGGGAGGAGCAGACCTGAAGCACCAGGGGGCGCTCTCCCCCATCTCTCGGCCCAGATCATCCTGAAACTACAACCTGGGCAGTGCTAGAACAACCACAGCTCCTAATAGCCCCTGGCCCAGGAAGAGGGGTGGTCACTGATGCGTGTTTTCTCCCAGGTCAAGGGGAGTGTGTCCCCACGAGCATCCCAGTGAAGCCGAATGTGTCTAGAGACCGGTTGTGTGGTCCTGGCTTTCTGAGAGCCGTGAGGGACAGAGCAGCTGCCTCCTTTCCCGGCCCAGCCCAGAGCCCTCCTCAGGGAAGGGCTCCAGCCCCCTCGCCCCTCCCTGCTCTCAAGCACTACAGCTGTCTGTTCTGCTCGTTTGGCACTCACTGCCGAGTAACATCTTGCACTGCTCCCCTGAGAGGAAGTGTGATGTGAGAGAGAACTGGGCACTCATGCCGCCTCTTCCACCAGCTTTGTGACCTTGGCCAAGAGGCATCATCTCCCAGCCCCAGCTTTCTCCCTGGACAAAGGAGCTAATCATCGGCCTACCTCGCAGGTCGCTCTGGGCATTAGAGAGAGAACAGATGGGTGTGACTTCCTAAGCTGTGAACCATTCCACGAATAAACGACTCTTGTGCTGCTGTGTAAGTTTCTGTGTGTGTGCTGCTGCCTCTCTCTAGATCAATGAATACATTAACTCCTCTGGACAGTCTTCGCTTTTCATATACTTTGCATGTACCACGCGTTATTGTACTTATTTGTTAGAATGTCAATGAGCCCCTTGAGAACAAAGACCATTTGCCCATTTAAAATCACTTTGCTGAGCACATGCCTCCTCCTGTGCCAGGAGCTGTGTAAGGCAGGGGGGCATACAAATGAAGAGACTCAGGGGCTGTCCTCAGGGAGCTCAGTCCAGTGAGGGAGGCAAACAGGTAAAGTGACAGTTACAACACAGTGGGACGAGCGATTAATGGATGTGTAGACAAGGGGAACACCAAAGAGTGTCTGGGGTTGCCTAGGGAGTTGAGGGGCTCCTTCCAGTGTGGATGGTCTGGCCGCTTTTTCAAGAGTCAGCTGAAAGAAATGCCAAATCGCTGGGGAAGACAGCAGGGATGGCGGAAATCCAGGCTGACAGAACAGCGTGTTCTGAACGAATGCAGATAGGACTCGATAGCCCCAGTGCTTGGCACCCCCTGGTGTTCCTTGAAGGGTTGCAAAAGTACCCTGTCCACTTCTTAGGAAAGGATCTCTTAGGAGCGCAGCCTCATGCTTAGAGTCTCCAGCCCTGAGACAGGCTCGAGGGCCCCTGTGCTGGTCTTGGGGGGCTTTGGCAGGTGTCAGTTCCATCCTCTATAAACCCAGGGCAACGTGCCCCTCCACAAAGTGTTGTGGAGGCTCAGTGAGGTGATGCATGTAATCCATCAGTATTATAAATGCCACATCTGCCAACCAGAATCTGATGATTAAGTAGGGGTGGGGGTTCCCCAGCTGCCTCGTCATTCCACCAGGAAAACATACTTTCTAGCAATGAGTCTAAACAAACACCGCAAAAAGACATCTGTATTCTAGACAGGTCACCAGGACAACCGAGCTTTGGGAAAGAAGTGGAGGCTTGTGGCCCTTCACACCAGGGCAGGTCCGGGGGGGTGCAGGCCTACCAGTCCCTGTGGGCCTCAGAGAGGGTACACCTCTGTCGACTAACCGCCCCCATGGGAAATGCAGTTTGCTTGCAGGGGGTGAGGGCTGGGCTCACTGGGGACTGTGGCGTCACTGACCTTTTGTCGGCTGGTGCACATCACTGGCTGCTCCTCTCCCGGCCCCCCCCTCGGAGAACAGTAAGGACCCTACTGGAGAAGCAGAATTGGGGAGTCAGGCACGGGGGCTACCCAGCCAGTCCCACCCCAGCCTTGAGGTGATGGAGGGGCCTTTCCAGGGCAAAGGTCCTCTTGCTTGGAGGGACAGATTTGGGGCAAGGGGAGCTGCTCTGGGGACTCACTTGTTTTGGTGACTATAGAGATAGAGCCTGTTGACAAACCAAGGATCCCATTGGCCCCAGAAATCCCATCAGACTCATGACTACCAACTTCTGCCCTTTGCCCAGGTGTGATTGGACTGGGGTGGAGGCGCACTGCGGTTCAGGAGTCCCTTCTGCCTGACAACATGCACACAGGACAGCCCCCAAGGCCGGGAGGTTGGGGGGCAGGGCCTGAGCTCCCACTTCCTGTTCCTGTGTCATCCTCCTTCTCACTCTGTATCTTTGCTCACACCCTCTCTGCTGGGTGAGAGTTCACGCTCTTCAACTGGTTCAGAGGTCTTCCTCCAAAACTCCCCAATTCACAGACCACACACCCCCTCTTCTGATTTTTGCCTGTCCTCAAAGCAAACCTGGCTCTCCATCTGCACCTGGTTCATTTACTACAGGGAGTGCTTTTGATGTCACCTTTGTCCACGTCTTTGCCAGTGGGACTATGGGACATCGCAGGGGCAGGGCTGCGGTTTCTGCTTGTACTCTGTCCCTCCATTGTGCCTTCCGAGGGCTAGGCACACCAAGGGAGGTCCTGACTAGCTGGATCTCATGTCTGGGAGAAGCCCTCTGTCAGGGATGACTCCTTGCTCTGTGCCACCCAGCTTGGCTGCCCCGGGCTCCTCTCCGAAGGCCCCATGGGCATGTATTACCACGCCTGGGTTCCAGGTCAGCTTAAGCTCTTCATCCCCCCACCCATGCCAGTGATTTTGTGTGCTCCGTGCCCAGTTCCCAGGCACCCACACCTTTTGCCAGATCCCATGGGATGGCTTCAGGATGAGGGGAACTCAAAAATGGAGTTTAAAAGTCTCTACACAGACTCTTACTCCCACCCAATCTCAAATACCCAGAACTAAAGCTAGAGCGACACCTGGACTGTGGACCTTTCAAGGGTGGGGGATCATTTTGGTCCTCAACTATGACAAAGGTGAGCCACAGTCAGCACCCCCAGAACCACTGACAGGCAAGAAGGATGTAAGTGAACCAACCAGGCCCTGACTCCCCACTTGGGGCTTCCTCTTTCCCCACATCGCTTGCCATAATTTCACATCCCTGCAAGAATCATGGGCCCCTGCCTCCCCAGACCTAAGCCCACCCCCAAATTCCAGATCTAAGTCTCTCCCCACAGCCCAACCATCCTGTTGGCCTCTCCTGCCTACAGGCTGAGGACCCCACCTCCTCCCAGTGGAAGATGAGCCCCAAGAGAGGACTGCTCTGGGCAGGGGAGCAGTGTCTACAGTTCTAGAAGGCCAAATACATAAACTCAAGAGACGTCGGGGATCCCTGGGGGAGGTCATAACTGGCAGGGACCACAGTCAGGACCCCTGGGCTCTGTCCCCAGTTGCTGAACACTAGGGCTCTCTAAAGTGGTAGGGACTTGGTGGAGGCTAAAAATAGAGGAGCAGTCCCAACGGTACGGCCAATTAGAGTCCGTGTAATCACTAGCAAGTCACTTCATCTCCCTGGGCCTAAATGTCCTCATCTGTTAAACAGAGTCGAGAGACATTCAAAAGGTACAAGGGTGAAGGCGTGCAGTGGGGCAGCTGTGGAAAGGGGGGATCCCATGCCAGCATTCCCCTATTTTCCCCCCACTGACTCCATTGTGGATATAGGGGGCGCCCCACAGCAGCTGGGCGAGGGGAGGGAGGCTGCGTAAAGTCCCCTTTCTCCAGCCCGTGCTTTTCTCTTTTTATTTGGATTCATAGAGAAGAAAGAATGACCAGAATGAGCGGAAGAAAATAAAATACCACCATGAGAAATTAAAAAAGCAAGATACACTACCAGGAAAACGCAAAAAGGTGTCTGGAGACAACGGCAGGAGTTCAAACATCTCTTGATGTCAGAAACCAAGGTGAGATGAGGGCGGATGGAGTGAGGTGGGGAGGCGGGGAGAGGGGAGAGCACAGACACGACCAAACCCCCACCCCCACCCCAGCACCCCCGAAAAAAATAAAGGCATGGCAGAGGAAGGGGTTGGAAGGGAAGGAAGGAGGTGGGACAGATGGAGGAGGGGAGAGAGGAACAAGGAGAGGAACAGAAAATCCAGGCGCAGTTGGGAGCAATCCAGTCCAATCCAAAGCAAACCAGAACTTCAAACCATACCTTCGCTGTTTAACGTCAGGTGAGCCGGACCTTGGAAAGGGGAAGGAGAGAAAGAAAGAAAGGAACAAAAAAAAAAAAAAAAGAGGAAGAAAAAAGAAAGAAAAGGGGAAAGAAACAAAGAAAACACGAGTCATCAAAATCAGCCAGAGAGAGGGGAGAAAAAAGCTTTTGCTGCCACAATTTAAAAACCCTTTTTAACTTGTGACAGACATCGGGGAAAAGCCCCCAGCCCAGACGCTGAGGAAAGGGGCCCGATGCCGAAACAGAGGCGGAGGGCATGAGGGGGGAAGAGAGAGAGAAAGAAAAGGGGGCACCAGAGAGGGGGAGGGGGTACAGGCAGAGCCAGAGGAAGAATGGGGCAGGGAGTCACTGCAGGCGGGGGAGGACATTTTGGTTTCTTTTTTTCCTTCTTGCCGGCAAAAAAAAAAGGAAAAGGAGGAGAAGCATGAGGCTGGGAGGGCTGCTTTTTCCTTTTTCTTTTTTTCTTTTTTTTTTTCTTCCGGGAGACGGAGAGAAAAAAAAAACGGTCAACGAGAAAAACGATTCAGATGGAGGAGAAAATAAAACACGACACAAAAATCAAAGCCACCTGGAGAGAGAGAGAGTGTCCCGTTAGCATGGAATTGAGCGGGCAAGGGGGACCTCCAACCCCACCCCCCACGTCCCATCCCTGTTACCCCTATGAGCCTGGCAGAGAAGGGGAAGGGGGGGATAGGAGGAGCCTGGGCCTAGAGGGATCTCCCACCAAAGTGAGCCTCAGGAGAGCATCTGTCCAGTTCCAGTCTTCCCAGCTGCTCCCCCCGCATCCTCCGTGTGGATAGCAGGCACCCTGCACACCCAGGTTCTATAAGGAAACTGGGGTTCGGGAGCAGAGAGTGAGGTAGGAGAAAGCAGGGTCTAGGGAGACACTGGAGCAAGGATGAGGGACATGCCAGGACTAAGAGTCTGGAGCCAGCTCTCTCGGACAGCGGGGGTAAAGAGGACAGCCAAGACCCATGGCAGGAGGCCCAGATCTCTGAGAAGTCTAACACCCCGTTCATAAATTGCTCTGTGGACCCCCTTTCTCTGGCCAGGCTGTCTCTGAGATGATCCAAAAGCTGGATTTTGAAAGTGGAAAAAAGAAACCCTATATGCAACACTGTGAGTAAGAGCGGCTGGGATTATCTTCAGGGTTACCTTGGCCCCTTAAGAGAGCCTAGTCAGCCCTGACCCAGGGCACCCCTCAGCCTTAGGGTAAGAGCCTCTGGCCCACTGAACCAGGTCCCCAGTCCCCAGAAGGTACCAATCAAGGAAAGCTCTCTCCAGAGAGGCTGACAGCCCCAGTACCCTCAGCTGGGCTGAGACCCCAGGACCTGAGGTAACCAGCCAGCCCAACTAAACCTCAGGCTTCCCACTCCCCTCACCCTTCACCCACAGTGTCTGGCCAAGAGGCTGGGAAAGGAAGAAGCCTGCAGTCAGTACCATGTCGCCCTTGGAAACCATCCCAGCTGCTGTGGCAATAGGATGTGGGCCCTGGGTGTAAGAAGCAGGGCCAGGGCAGGAATATCAAAGGTAAAGGGCCCCGGATGTCTCAGAGATGAAGCTGAGGGCCAGTGAGCCCTGGTTCAGGAGGAAGGCAGCGAGGAGGCCAGGAAGGCGTGGCCAAGGGCCAAGGCCTGGATCCTGTGGAAGATGTGGGCAGATGGTTCATGGGGTCCCCTTCTCTCTCTCTCGGGCACATTGGTCTCTCCCCACCTCTTGGTCTGAGGCCACTTGGGGTGGGGGCCACAGCTTCTGAGGGCTGCCTCAGGACAGAACAGCTCTCGGGAAGACACAAGTTTTATCTACAAAACAGGGGGGCTCAAGCATTTGGAATGAGTCTTTTTTCTTGCTCTGAATGCCTCCCACCAAATCTTTCCTCAAGAACTACCTGCATCCACTTCCAAACCCCTAAATCCAGAACCTAGACCAAAGCCCTAACCCCTCATCTGGCAAAAATAGACTGGCTCATAGGCTCCCCACCTTTGGAAATCCAGGCCTGGGAGCTGGTGCCCTGTGGACCTGCCCTCTGTCCCCTGCAAGCCTGTGCTACTGGGGGCGGGGGGGCGGCGGTGGGGGTGGACAGCATCTCCCCTCTCAGACCCTTCCACTGCCCAGTTCCTAGCCAGCCTCATTAGCATGCGGTGCTCTCCCTCTGTCACCACGGCAACCAGCTGCTCAGCTCCCTCAGGCGTGACAGCACCAGCCATCTTGGTGAAGGAGAGGCCAGTTCCCTGCCCTGTCTCCCACAGCTCAGCCCAGCCTGGCCCCAGGGTGCTCTCCCCATCTGGCCCTGCCACCCTATTTGGCCCTGAACCTCCTCCCTCCTCATGCCCAGCTCCCATTCAGTAGGCACCTCCCCGTGTCCACCTGTGGCATCAGCCCCTCCTCCCACCACAGGAGAAGAGCTGACAGTGATGACGGATGGCACTACCAAAGGTCCTTTCCTAGGGCATTTTATCTGGCTGCTTCTGTGTCTTCTTTCTGCCACAAGAGGCTGGGGAGAAAGGAGGTGGGACAGCCAGGATCCCCCAAAAGGAGATGCTCAGCAGCGGGCTAAGGAGCAGGATGGCTGGACTCCTGGGCGAAAGCCAGGCCTGAGACACAGCATCAGGGGGTGAGAAGAGAGGGTGAAGCATGGAGGACTCAGAGATCTGAAGGGGGGACTGCGCAGCCCAGAACATAGTGCCATAAAGGAGGCCACCCCCAAACCACCACCTGCCAAACCCACTCTCAGTCTCACTCCCTTCCTCTCCTACCAAAATCCCAAGAGGACCAGCATCAAAAGAAGGAAGCCAGTTATAGGGGACAAGATTGAGAGACACACAAGCAGACATGTCACAGAGATACACACACAGGCATCACAGCGCTAGGTTTATACACACACACGTGCACTCACACTCACATAGTCACAGACACACACCCCTGCAAAGCCACTGACATGCAGCCACACTCAAGGTCCCAGCCAAACCAGCAGATCACTGTACCGCCCCCAAGAAATGGCTGGGTGACGTCATAAGCCTCATTCCCCCTAGTCCCCAAAGCCCAGCCTCCTTCTTGTCCCTGCCCATCCTAGTCACTTGGACAAGAAGTGCTCCCTTTTCCCTCCCCTCCTAGCTCCAGTCACTTCTCCCCCAGCTGTCCCCCAACCCACTCCTCTTGGCCAGGATGTTTTGCCCTTCCCGGTGCAACCCTCTCTGCCCCTCCCTCCGTGATCATCCTCTCTTTTCCCACCGCTACTTACCCCTCTCCTGAACATCTGCCCCCCTCCCTCTGTCCCCCCAAGCCTCTCTCTCTCCTCTCCCCTTTTCTCCCCTCTCTCTGCCTCTCTTCATCTCTCCCTTTGTTCCGGAGCAGACATGACATCAAGAGCAACGAAAAGTCACATCAGCACTGAATCTTATCTCCAGCCCTCAGAAAGCTGCGTCCACCCAGACAGACACGCAGACTCTCACAAGCGCAGAGGTAAACATTGACACACGGAGACGCAGACACAGGCGGGACGGATGCAGACACAGAGGCAGACACCCTGCAGAGGCACAGAGATGGGGGCCACACCACAGAAGACACGACAATGGAGGCACACACTCCTCCACAGACACACAGATGCATGTGTGTACAGATGTGCACAGAGGCACACAACACAACCGAACAGCAGAGCTGTGTGTGTGCGTGTGTGCACAGATACACACACACACACAAGGGTGCCTGCATGCTAGGACCAGGGGACCTGAGGACATCCACAGAGAAAAGACATCAACCAGAGAGACCAGCCAAACCGTGGACGCCACCGGGAAAAACGGATTCTAGCCCCACGCTCAGGGCGAGAGCCCTCCCTCTTTTCTTTCCCAGGACTCCTGCCCCCCCCTGCTCCGACCAGGGCAGGGCCCAGGCCCAGGGAGCTCCCACTCCTACTGCTTCTCCAGGAAGAGAACGTGGGCAGGTTTGGTGCCTGGGGTCCCATCTCCCACCCACCTTGCTGCCTGCCTTCTCCACGGTGGCCATGTGAGCTCACCAGCAACCCAGCCTCCAAGTCCGATCACCCGACTCAGTCTTCCCTCTCCCTGACCTAGTCCACCCCGGAAGAAGAAAAGAAACAGAGAACCAAACCAAGGGGGAAGGTTCAGAGAATGACAGGAACCCAAAGTGGGCCTGGGGAAGGACAGAAACAAGAGAAAAAGATAGAGGTCCAGGGACAGAGCCCTGGAGAAAACCCAGAGAGACAGAAAAGGCAAAAGAACGAGAAGACAGGGGAAGAATGGACAGAGAGACCCCAGAGAGAGGCACATGCCCTGCCCTTACCCTTGGCCTGGGCTAAAGGAGAAGTAGACTACCAGCCCACAGGACAGAGGACAGGGGCCTGCTGCAAGTTGTCAGAGCAGAGAAGCTGCCACCTACCCACACTCTCGGACTGACCGGGGGACAGGCCCCACCCCCTGCTGCACTTCCTGGACCCCAGCGCGGATTCTACCCAAGCACTGCTCCCAGCCCACCCAGCTTCCATCAGGTCCGCACGGCTTTTCTGAGCTTCCTCGGCAGGGCTGGACAACAAGTGTCTCGTCCCTCGCTTCTGGGCACTTTAGAACCCTCCAGCCCCACCCTCCACTCACAATCCCTGTCTCCTCCCTAAGGAAGAAAAAGAAAGGCCAGTTGGCAGACTGGCACTGAAGACGAGCAACGGCCTGCCCTCTGCCTGGCAGTTCTCCCCACAAACCAATAAAGAGGGGAAAGGCCACCAAGGGGACACCCAGACATCCTTCCCAGGGCGTGGGCAGGGGAGGGAGCCCTCAGGTGGCCAACGATGCCCCCACACAGGATCCCACAGCAATTGATTGGCCACTTCTGTGACCAAAAGGTATCACTCACCTTCCATGGGGTGCTCCTCTATAGGCCAGTGATGATCAGCAAGGGACAAGGCAGAGTGAGAGAGAGACAGAGAGAGAGAGAGAGAGGGAGAGAGGCTGTTAGCAAGGATACTGAAGACACGGCTCCAAAGAGAGCGATCGGTTCAAGGTCTCCAAGCCCACCCAGGCCCTGACACAGGCCACCCAACTGGGAAGGCTCTGCTGGGGACCATACAGAGACTAAGACTGAGGTGTTTTTGGAGTCTGTGCCTCACATACAGCGTCACACAGCCCAAGAGGACCCAAGCCTCATATTGCATTTTAGGAAACTGAGGCCCAGGGCAGGGAAGTGGCCACGCGAGGTCACATGGAGACTGGGAGGCAGAAGCAGGAGCTATGGTCAAGCATCCTGACTCCTCCAGGCACACTGCTCCCCTGCGTCCCATTGCATCTCTGAGACAGATGGAGACACGATCACACAGGGCTCTCCAGAGACACACACACTCGTGCTCAGTGACACACTGACACACATAGGCACTTACTGATCTAGAGACACGTGTAATCTCTCACTCAGCTCACATCGAAAACCCTTGCATACAGGACCCAACTGCCCCCCATGTGGTACCCACCCAGAGGAGAAAAGTCATGGGTATGCAAATCAGAAAACACCCTTCGCCCCAAAGTGCTGTGTGACTCCCACAGAGGCAGGCAACTCCTCCCACTCAGCTCCAGCTCCTGGAGCAGGCTGGGCACCAGCCTGCCTTGTAAGAGGACCCAGTCACCCCTTCCAAACACTTCTGCCATGCCCACCTGCTGGGAGCCATTAGAGAAGCAACAGGCAGGAATAGATACAGCACAGCCTACAAACAGACCTGGGAGGAACACACACACACACACGTGCATGCACACACACGTGGGCCCCAGGATATGCACGCATATACACAAACAGCTCCTCACTACATATGTAGGCCTAGAAGCACACACCGTCTCCTCCTACCTAGAACCTCATTTTGTTATTTGCTCACTTGCTCTTTGGGGTTTAGCTATCCTCCAGAAACACATACTGTCATTTATCATAACTTATGCCACCCCCATAATACACACACACACACAGGCTGAATGCAGAATCAATACCCACACAGTGATCTAATACACAATATTAGATGCATACACCACCACTCCTCACGCCCTCCGGTGGCTAAAAACACACCTGAGATGAACACAGCTCCCTTGTTTTCTGTCTATCCATTTATCCACCTGCTTATCTACCCATCTATCTACCTACCTATCTCCCATTTTCTAACCCTACCCACACAAGCCTCTACATATCTAGATGTGTCACAAACTCACTACTATACAACACAGAGCTGCTTTTACCTGCCAGCTGCATCCCCAAAAGCTGTGTATACAATGACTTTCTTAAGTAAACTGAGTCCCGTTACATTTGCAGGGCCTGGCTAACTGAAGAGGCCCTCGGGAAAACCCTTGGGCTCTCACCAAGAGCCCTCCGTCAGTCCTCTTTGGCCCCAGAGTGCGAAGGCCCTGGTCAGTCGGCACAACCATCTCTCCGGCACCTGCACGAACTAGGAGGCATGGTGCCTTCTAGATCATCCAGCATGGGATATTTCAAAAGGTGTTGCCCTTTGCCACTTCCCTGGGTCGTACTATGCTCAGGGAAGTGGAACAACCAAGTCTGGCCTGCTACCCGTACAAGCCTTCCCCTCTCCTGGCTTCTGAGAGGTGGCACCCAGGGACCCACTGACTCCGCTTTCTCTGCAGCTCTTTGCTTTCTGCTGATTAACCTGTGCCCTGCACTTGCCATCCTGGGTCCCTGCAGGCTTAGTCCCATGCCCTCCACACTCCTCTCTCTTCTCCAGCCCTCCTCGGTGACAGATCCCTTTTGTCGTTGAGGGAACCCCCCAAAACTGTATTTGTACAGCCCTAGCCTCTTCCCTCGGTGCCAGTCCTGCATCTTCACCTGTCTGCTCAGCAATTCCTTAGGCAGTTCTCTGCCATCCAAACTCCACCACTAACACCATGCTCGACATCTCTGCCCCCATAACAAAGTGCCCATTTCCTGGCATTCAGCAAAGGCACTGCTTCCAACCAACACTTCCTGAGCACCTACACTCTCCAGGCTCCAGAGGTTCATTAGTGAGCCACGCTCCATACAGACCCTCAGTACATGCCAGTGTGCCTCCGCCTCGCAGCAGCCTGAGTGAGATCCATGGTATTATCTACCTCCTTTGGACAGACCAGGGTACTTCCCCAGGAACACGAAATCACCTTGGCCTTTGTCCTCTGCACTGCTAAGTCGCCATAGCCCCCACCCTCACCCCAGGTTTCCTGCATTAGACTCTTGCTGGTTGGCCTACCTGCCCATCCCCAGCCTGGCTCTCTCAGCACCAGTTCCAGATACACCTGACCAAATACTGTTGTGACCAACACGCACACAATACACGCATGTGCACACACTCAGAACTTTTTCAATGGCTCCGGTGCAAACCTCTCTTCTGTCCTCTTGACCTATATATCCACCTGCATTCAGAAAAGCTCTGCCTGAGTGTCTCATGGGCTTCTCACCCTCCACGTGTCCAAGATCCACCCCATATCCCCCACCCGCAAGCCCTCTCCCCTGCCTGCATTCCCTGAGCAGGGTAGGCACCTAGAAGTCTGCCCAGCTCTGTTTTCATACCAGCCACCAGGTCCATCGGTTCCACCTTCTAAAACCTGAAAAACTTCCCTGACTGGTGTAGCTAGGTGGATTGAGCGCAGGACTGCGAACCAAAGGGTCACTGGTTTGACTCCCAGTCAGGGCACATGCCTGGGTTGCAGGCCAGGTCACCGGTAGGGGGTGCACAAGAGGCAACCACACACTGATGTTTCTCTCCCTCTACTTCTCCCTCCCTTTCCCTCTCTCTAAAAATAAATAAAATCTTTTTTAAAAAAATTAAAAATGAAACTCGAAAAACTGAACTAAGCTTATAGAAACCCTTTTCTTTCTTTCTTTTTTTTAAGATTTTGTTTATTTATTTTCAGAGAGAGGAGAAAGGAGGGAGAAAGAGCAATGTATGGTTGCCTCTCACATGGCCCTCACTGGGGACCTGGCCTGCAACCTAGGCATGTGCCCCGACTGGGAATCAAACTGGGACCCTCTGGTTCCCAGCCCGCGCTCAATCCACTGAGCTACACTAGTCGGGCAGAAACCCTTTTCATCTCTCCATCATCATCAACACAGACCCAAGGGCAGACCACCAACAGCTCCTCCCCTCAGAACATTAATGAGCCTCTGAAACAACCTCCCCTACAGCCAGTCTTTTCACCCTGCAGCTCACAGTCCAAGGTGGACCGCTAAAGTGGTCCAACCAAGTCACGACCTTGCATACAACCTTCACGGCTTCCCAGTGCCTACGGGATAGTCCAGTTGTCTCAGGAAAGGCCATTCACAGTTTGACCACACCTCCCCGCTACCTCCTTTCCTGTAAAAGTCTAGGCTCCAGCCATACCCAATTTCTTCCCATTTCCCAAACATGCCATGTTTCTGCACATATTTTTTTTAATCTGCACATATTTTGAAATGCCCTTCCCCATACTTATTCTGCTCATCCTCAGCAGTCTGAAAAAAGTCGACTCTTGCTTTCAGACCAGGTCAATACAGCTTCGTCTGTGTTCTGAAGTGACCTCCCAGGCAGAGAAAGCCATCCCTTTTTCGTGCCAGCTCTCAACATGTACATTGTGTTATTATTTCACTTATCGGATCTGTCTTGCGATTGTGTTTCCATCTCTGCTTCCTGACTGGACTGTGAGATATCCAAGAATAAGGACAATGTCTCATTCATCTCTCTATATCCAGCTGCTTGCACAGTTCCTGGCTCAGGAAAAAGCATGGTTGTGTTTGTTGAATGAATAATAAAAAGCACATCTCATGTAATGAGCACTTCAAGTGTGCCTGGCTCTTCCTGTGCACTGTATTGTTTCCTCACCACGGTCCCCTCATCAATGAATACTGCTGTGACTCCCTTGTAGAGATGGGGAAACCGAGGCTCAGAAAGTGGAAGAAACTTTTCCAAGATCATACTGTTTGTGAGGGACAGAGCCAAAATCTGAACCCAAATTTGTCTGGCTTTAAAACTTCCAGTGAGCCTGGCTGGTGTAGCTCAGTGGATTGAGCACAGGCTGGGAACCAGAGGGTCCCAGTTCGATTCCCAGTCAGGGCACATGCCTGGGTTGCAGGCCAGGTCCCCAGTGAGGGCCATGTGAGAGGCAACCATACATTGCTCGTTCTCCCTTCCTTCTCCTCTCTCTAAAACTAAATAAATAAAATCTTTAAAAAAAAAATTCCAGTGAAACTACATTCTCGGCCTGGAAGTCAAGACTTCTAGGAGTTCACTTTATTCCACAGTTCTGATTTTTATCTCTCACAAAGCACAAACATCTTGGTCTCCTCACCACCCCTTCCCCAAGACACTTGACTCACTGTCTGGTACATGAGACTCCTCATTTAGGCTGTTTTCCTTATGGCAAAGCCCCATCATTTCCTTTCCACCTCCACCAAGCTCACTCAGTCATCCTTGATATAGTCAAGTCCCATCTCCTCCTTGAAGCCTTCCCTGACCACTAGGATTAATAATTATGGTAGCCCTGGCTGAGAAGGTCAGTTGATTGGAGCATTAGCCCATGCACCAAAAAGTTGGGGGTTCGATCCCTGGTCAGGGTGCATACCAAGGTTGCAGGTTTGATACCTGGTCAGGGCACCTACAGGAGGTAACTGATTGATGTTTCTGTGTGTGTGTATGTGTGTCTCTGCCTCGCTCTCTCTAAAATCAATAAACATACCCTCTGGCAAGGATTTTTAAAATAACATAATTATGGTAGCATTTATTGATCACTTAGATAGTACCTGGCACGTTGTAAAGGATTTCCATATATACATAAACTCATTTAGTCTATTTTTTTGTTTTTTTTCATTTACTCCTTTTTTTTCATTGTTATTCAATTACAGAGTAGGACATTGAAGAACAATACAATTAAGTAAACTACCCAAGTTCACACAAATAGCAAGCAGCAAAGCTGGGATTCAAACCCAGGCAGCCCATGCTCTTAGCCATTCTGCCGCATGAGGCTATCCTTGGGAGAACCCGCCTCCTCTAGAGTCTTACAGTAGTCGCTCCCTGAACGGCTCTCCCGAGCAGTTGGTCCCATTCTGCCCAGAGCCATTTCCGACCCCAGATTTCTGACTGTCAGGACCACAGATATCAGATGTTAGAGCTGACAGTGATTCCACATCCATGACCTCATTTACTCAATTTTCACACATATAGGTTGTGACTGCCCCACCAGAGGGCATAGATGGCACAGTCTTGCCCAACATCAATTTGTGATTCTAGCAGATTCGTTACGGAGGACAGTGGTGAAGACTGGAACAAAAGAAAAGACAGGGTTCTGAGCAGCCAAAACCGGCATCACAACAGTGACGCAAGGAACCTGTTATTTTCTCAGACTCTACCCAGACTCCACTTACTGTGGGTGACGCGCAATCCTGACATGCTTGGGAATGCAGATTTCCAAGTTCACAAACCGAGAGAGCGGTGGATATGAGTTGCTATCTGACAACTCCTCCTACGAGCGGAGGTGGAAAAACCCGGAAAAGCTAATATAAGAATTCAAAAGTCCAGCAGTCAAGCATCACTTCGGGCAGGGACAAACCTCAAAGAAGGAGCAATCCAGTGCAGTACCTGAGGGGAATCACGACAGCCTGAGTCATCCGGAAAACATTCCAAATATTATGCTTACGGAGGCAGGGAGGCGTGCAACATATAGAAAGATTTCCATCTGGATGTTTTGAATGTTAGTGAGCTGTATAGTTTAATGGGGAAAAAACCCGCTCTTCAGAGGGAGTTCTTCCAGGAGGGCTCAGCAGACTGAGATTTTCCTGAAGGATTTCCATCCCCTCTCTCAGTGCTGGGACAGCTGACCAACCAATACAGGATCACCCTCATCACATACTGGTTTAAGGGAGAAGCTGTGGCCCAAGAAATCTGGGGTAGTTACTGGCTTCTGGTCAAACACTGTCCCCAAGCACCCCCATAAACAAAGCGCAGGTAATCCATGGACACAGCTGACTGACCACCTCTCTGTTTTGGAGGCAGCATGGACAAAGGCAGGGACAACAGGTCTGAGTCAGCTCAGGGATCAGACTGCAGCTCTTCTAATTCAGGTGGTGGTCATGGGGATTAAATGAGATAAAGCAGCCAAGGCACCTCGCAAACGCCCACTGGCTGCCGGGCCCCATGCTTTCTACCCTTGCCTGTGTGATCTGATTCTCTTTTTGTTCCTACTGCTCCTTCACGGTCCACAGCTGCTCCTCCCCCTCCTCCTCCCCCTCCTCCTCCCAACTGGATACTCCTCTGAAGTCTTTCACCTTCTGCTTGGCCACCTCATCCGATTCTAGAGCCTCAAATACTATCTCTCCGTGGATGTGGCTCCCAGGTCACCATCGGCAGCCCCACCTTCCATTCAAAGCTCGATCTCCTATCCCCGTCTGGACACCTCAGTTGAGGAACACCAGGGGCACCACAACTCAACACAGGCACGGCCTGTGGCCAAACCTGCTCCCTTCTGACTTCCCCCTTTCTTTTCCCCCATCCACCATCCTTCCAGCCATGCACACCTGAGATCTCATCATCTCTGCCCGCTCCGGACCGCCTCCACATACAGGAAGCAGAGACCCACAGCTTCAGCCACAGCAGTGGCTCTCAGCTGCTGCTGCCATTCTGTCAACACAGCTGCCACCACCCTGCCTTGCCACTTCCCAAGACAACCAAGTTTAGGGGCCTGGATATTTCTTTCCTGAACTATCTCCCAACTGATTTTTCTACTGCATAACTCTGTTCCCTATCATCTATTCTACACCTCACTCCCTGCTTCCAAAACAGCTCTTATTATTCATATACCTGCTCAAAATTCATTTGTGGCTCCATCTGCCAATACTCTGTAGACAGCGTCCAATAAATGTTGATCGAATGACTTAGGTTGAAACTCCAAGACCTGGTCTCAACGTGCTTCTCCTGCTTTAGATCCCACCACTTCCCCAGCACTCTTTGGTGCCCCTCTACAGGCATGGCTACATGCCCACCCCATGCCTTTGTTCTCACCAGTTCCTTTGCTTGAAATGAACTCCCCCAAATCAAACTTACTAATCAATGCTCAAGGCCAATCTTAAATAGCATGCCTTTTATTACCAATCCTCCCAACTAGCAAACTCTCCCCTTCTCCAAAACCCCAAGAGTATTCTGTCTGTAATAGTATCTACCATTTACTCACCACTTATTATGTACCAGACACTCATTTAATTCCCATAAGACACCTGTGAAGGAAATATGCTCATCCCCATTTAGGAAGAATTAGTTTGAAGGTTAGGTACTCATCTGATGTCACAGGCCCAGTAGTGAGTAGAGAAGTCAGATTTAAATCTAGATCGGGAGTCTATGGTTTAATCACACGGCCTCACTGCATCTCTTTGGGTATATATATTACACAGTTTTGCGTTGTTCTTTTGCTGTTATTAGCACTTTCTATGTGCTGGGCTCTGTTCTAAGCACTCCACAAGAATTAGCTAATTTAATTCTCACAACAAATCTACAATGTAGGTACTACTATTATTGTCCCTATTTTACAGATAAGGAAACCAGGGCGGAAAGAACTTAAGTTCAAGGTCATTGGCCAGGCAGTCTAGCTGCAGAATCTGCTGTCTTAACCACACAGTAAACAGGTTTTTTTTGTTTGCTTGTTTGTTTGTTTGTTTCAAAGATTTTACTTATGTATTTTTAGAGAAAGGGTAAAGGGAGCTTTCAAGAGAGAGGAAGAGAAACATCGATGTTTGAGAAACATGGATCGGTTGCCTCTCTCACACCCCCAGCAAGGGACCTGGCCCACAACCCAGGCACATGTCCTGACTGGGAATCGAACCAGTGACCTTTCACTTTGCGGGACAACACTTAACCCACTGAGCCACACCAGTCAGGGCTGGACTGTTTTGGGTTTTTTTTTTAATCTGTTTCCCCAATTAAACAGTTAACTCCTGGAGTGGCTTATTCATCTCTTATTCCCCAACACGAAGCCTGTCACAAAGGAGGCCTTGAAAACCACCTGTTGAATGAAATCACCAACAAACCTACAAAACACACATGAGACACGTGCATCTACCTCGCTGCCAACACACACTTTACCATCAGTTTCATATTTCTCTCCCAAGCCAGGCACACACGTGACACTGCCCCGTGCCTCTGTGCACCCACTTCTCTGGAGGTCTCCCACACACCTGCACACACTTCTTCCTTGATCACTTTTCAGCCCTTTCTCTACACACTTGAGTGACATGAGGAGGAGTTCATGTGCAAACCACTGCAAAATTCCAGTCTACCCCATCCCAGCTTCGGCAGATAATCAGCAGATACGCACACGCAGTTGTTCATACAGACACCCCGGAGGACAGAAGAAAATTTCCTAACATGGAGATTCTTAACTCAATGGGTATGCCCAGACCTGGGAAAGCATGGGGGTATTCCAAAGCAGCCACAAATCCATATGCACACCAAATACCTGAAAGCAGGTCAGTATGTCTTGAAATAAAGCTGAAACTATTTTTTCTGACGTATATTTGATTAACCACAATGGCAAATATAACATCAAAGTCATCTAAAGCTCTCCTGAATTCATAGTAGCTTTGAGTCATCTATTTTCACACTAAACCAATATAAAAAGAACTACTATTTGGAAAGGGTACTGTGAATTACTGACTTTAAAAATGTCTTTAATCTCAGAAAAAGTTGAGAGCCACTCAAAGCAGATAATAATGAAGTACCTGTAAATTCCAGGGAAGCTTGGGGCTTCTGGCCCTGAGACCCATGTCAGAGGTTGGGAGCCAGGCCTGCTTCCTTAAAGTCTTCCTCCCTCAACCCCAATACCCAAGGGTAGGAGCCCATTCCTTTCCCCCGTGGCTAGATGATAATGTACTGGTAGAAGTATAATGAGCACAGGATGTTACAAAAGCTGCCCAGAAAACAAGGAACAGAAACAAAAAGGAGAGGGAACGAAGTCATGGGGTGGGGAGGGGAATCAGAGCTGTCACTGCGCCTATCATCTGCAGATGCAACGCCCAAGCCCTCCCACAACATACATCTGAAAACATACACGTGCATATTTTCATATGCATATACAGCCTTACCTCAAGCCTTTAATCTCTCGAATATGTAGTAATGTCTGTTCCTTCATTCCACAAATCTTTATCAAACACCCACTAGGGGCCTGGTACTATATTAGGTACAGGGAATATAGAGATGACTATCCCTGCCTTTTCATCGCACAGTGTGCCACTCCCTCAACAGACACTACGCACACTCACACACGGAAGCACCCCTGTCCCTACCAGCTGCCTGACACCCACCAAACATTTCCCTTTCCTTTTTCTTCACAAATCTCACACGCGCACACAATGGGTCAGACACGTAGCCATCTCTCACGGCTCTGACACAACTGACACAAACATTCATCCAACACGTATCCAGCACATACACATATGATACACAGAACAGTCCCTCTCAACACAGGTACTCCAACACATCTCAGACGCAAAGCCACACAACCCTCATGCAGAAGCACACACTTCGTTCAGCTTGCAGGGAGCCTCTGGCCAGCGAATCCTTTCAGGGAATGAATGCAAGGGCTCTGTTTGACCAGGGTGCCTCTGGCTGCATTTTTCAAACACCCAAGGCCCAATTCTGCACGGTGACACTGTGGACCAATTACTATAACCTACCTTTCTGTGGCTCAAATTTCCCTTCCATCAAGTTCGAAGGGTGGTTTGTCCTATGTCCTTTTTTTTTAACTTTATTTTTATTGTTGACACTATTACAGATGTCCCCATCGGCCTATTTTCTTAGGAAGGCTTGAAGGGGAGACATCATAGGGACTGCAGAATCACATAAAGGTCATAGAAAAAAGGACTCCTCGTAGAGTGCAGGTGTCTTACTGAGACCTCACATCACAACACACGCCTATGGGCCCCTGCACACGAGCACATGCCCTTACACACGAGCACTCTTCACTCTACTAGACACTGGACCTCAGTCTGTAAACACTACTGCTCAAACAGTCTCATTCACACACACACACACACGCTGCCAGACTCACGGGCCTCTGCATGCAGGGAAACACGCACACAGACACCCAATTTCACAGTTTAGGGAGCACCTGAGCTCCTTGGGGAAAAGGCGTTAGATTAACTTAATACACACAGTTCCTGAAAATATGCCGCACAACCTTGTACAAATAGGCCCCCCCAAAGCAATCCAAAAAACTTTTTTATATTCCTCTACCATATATAGATACACAATGAAAACACGTTGCAAAGTGCGGATTTCCCAAGCCCCAGGCTATACAGACTTGGCTCCTCCCCTGGCTGTCCACATGCTGGTGGCCACGAGGACGCCCTTCCCCACAGCAGTCCCAGGGCCACACTAGATGGTGGGCACACACATGCATATGCACACCCCCCCAAAGACTCCCTCTCCGGGCAGACACATGCAACTGCTGCGTGGCACACGGCTTCTGGGGTCACCGAGGTAGAGGAACACGCGTCTGTCTGCACAAGCCTGCAGAAAGCAGCCGCCACTGACCCCGGATGAAGAAGACGGAGAGCCTGTCCCCACTCCTCAGCCAGACCAAAGCACAACAGGTGCCTGAAGTCCCTCCTTCTCCCACCCCCGCGAAAACCACAGCCCCGCCCAGGCCTGGTGCACCGCACCACCTAGTCCCCGCACGCCGCCCCTCTCCGCCCCTTGCCGCTGCGGAGCTGGCGGAACCCCCCTTAAGCCTCCCCGTCAGGCCCCTGGTCCACATTCGACGCCACACCCCAGCGTCCCACCGGGCCCGCTCCACACCACTGGTCTCTCTTCCAGAGCCCAGGCTGGTCCGGGCTGGATGTTCGAAACAGAACCTTCGGCTCCCCGCCTCTCACCCGGGAGAAGCGACCAGCCATCTTTTTGTCCCTCAACAAATCCGTCGTCTCCTAGTCGTGGGCCGCAGAAGCCTCAGCCGCCCTCTCCCTCATTTTCCCTCCACTCTCGATGGGGCTCTGCCAATTCCGTGAAAAAAGGAACACTCGGTCCCCTCCCTCCTGGAGCTTGCAGCCACGACTCGCAACCCCCACTCGCCCTCACGCGCCTCCGTGCCCTCCGCCCCACGCCTAGGCTCTCATCCCCCGCGGCGCCTCAGCCTCAGAGGCGGTCTTCGCGCCCCTCACAGACCGAGGCCGCAGCACCTGCCCCGCCCTCCTAGGCCGACCACGCCCCCGCCACGCAGGCCCCGCCCACAGCCCTCAAGGCCCTCAGAGGCCTTGCCGCCACACCCCCTCTTCGCCCTCACAGCCCCACCCACTTTCTTCAGGACTCCCTCACAGACCCCAGACTTTTCGCCCCCGGAGTCCCCGCCCTCAAGGCCCCACCCACTGCCTCTCTTAGGTCCCACCCACACTGGCCACATCCACAAGCCCTCTTAAGGAGCCTCACTTCCCCTTACCCGCAGGATGCACACACACTCTCAAGCGCCAGACCTACACTCTCGCCACAGGACCTGACTACACAGGACTACCCACAAGTAGCCACAGGACCATCACGAGTGGGGGGGAAGGCAGCCCTCAGAGGCCAGGCCCACTGGCCACGCCCACACGCTCCCGCCTCACCCTGCGGCTCCTGCGCTCACTACCTGTGCACTTGCTCTCTCCGGAGACAGGCATCCTCACAGAAGACACGCCTCACAATCCTCTCACGGTAGTGAACACTCAACAGGCTCCGACCCCGGGCACCTCCAGTCCCTCCCTCCCGCAGCCAGGCGCCCCGCGGCGGCTCCCCGGCTCACCTTCGCTGCAGAACTTGCCGCCGAAGCCCGTGTGGCTGCAGTCACAGCCCACCTCGCCGGGGGCCAGCACCGTGCAGAGGCCGCCGTTTGCGCAGGGGTTGCGCGCGGGTGCGCACAGCGGGTCGGCAGCGGCGCCGCGTAGGCCCTGGCTGCCCAGCAGCGCGGGGGGCCGCTCGCCCAGCTTCAGGTTGGCCAAGAGGCCGCGGAATGGCGGCTCGTACTTGACCGTGCTGAGCGTGAGCGCCGAGAGGCGCACGTCGGGCGGGATGCCGCCCACGAACAGGTCGCTGGCCACCTGCATCTCGCGCCGCTTCGAGCGCACTTCGGCGGCTCGGGCCTCGCCGTCCACCGCCAGCGCCGTGCGGCGCGCGTCGCGGGTCAGTAGCACCATGTGCCAGCGGTCGTCGGCCACCGGCGTGTCCAGCTGCAACGTGGCCGGCTCGGCGCACGAAAGCGTGAAGCGCAGCCGCAGGCGCCCGTCCACCAACAGCAGCTCCAGGAAGTCGCAGTCACCGCCGTCGTCCAGATAGAGCAGTAGCGCGCGCGTGGCGTTGGTGCGCAGGCTGAAGCTGAGCTCCCCGCTGCTTGCCGCGCCCGCCCAGCGCGCGTAGCGAGCCCACTGCCCGGGGCCGCCGCCGAACTCCAGGCCGCCAGCGCCTGCTGCCAGCGTTAGCAGCAGCAGCAACAGCGGCGGCGATGGCGGCCACCACGGGCTCCCAGGCGCCATGCCTCCGGCGGCCCCGGCCCCGCCCGGCCCCCGGCCCCGCTCAGGCTTCAGAGCCGCGGGCGCATGGGGCGGGGAGGGGGCCGGGCGCCCCCCCGCACCGAGCGGGGCTCCCTCGCCGGCTCACAGTGCCATGGGCCTGGCCCCAAAGCGAGGCACGCAGAGACCCAACTGCCGGCTTCCCCGAGCCCCGGCGGAGGCGCCCCTCCCCCGCTGCGGGCTCCGATGGAAGATGGGGGAGGGATGCCTGCGAGAAAAGAGAGAAGAAAAAGTTAATGAGGAGCTCGGGAGAGGGGAGGCCGTCGGTGTCTAGCTACCCACTCACATCAGCAAGTGCCCGGTTGTTTCCCTTTAGGACTTGAGGAGCCGCCCTGACCTGGAGAGCAGGAGACACTACGGTGGATGGGAATGCTAGGGCTCAACACTTCGGGAGAGATGGCACTCCCTCTGGGCATTATTGGCTTGAGAGGCGGCCAGGTACCAGTCCAATAGGACCCCAACCCAGATGCCCTCATTCTCGCCTCCTGTCAGGACCAGGGCCAGCTCCTTGGGCCGGGGACCCCAGCCAGTTCCTCTCTGAGCCACCGAACCCCTGTGCAGGGCTCCCACCACCAGCCCGGCTCTCTCATCAGCTGCTGATGCGGGATAATGAAGTTGCTAAATAATTCATCGGGATTAATTAAATGTCAATCCGTCAATAGTATCACAGAGTAATCCGTCTGGGAAGGGGGTAAGGGAGAGAAGCCAGACGGGACCCAGGCTTCCAGGCCCTCTCTGCCCACGCAAGGACACAGCCAACGCATTCCTTTTCTCCATCCCCCCCACAACCACACCCACCCTTTCCTGGGCCCCAACCCCACTGCTCACTAGCCCAGATCCTTCTTGGACCTAAATGTCTGTCACCCTCAACCTCCAGCTCCCAACCCTCAGCCTTAGGCCTGGCCCAATACCTGGGTTCCTTCCCCTCTCAGTTGCACCCCTCCTCCTCATCCAGGGCTGGGGGAGCCACCAGGAGGCAGGCAGGCTCATTTGCATAAAATTGCCTTTCTGAAATGATTACCCTTGTAACTGGCTGTCAGAGAGCAATTTATACCCCACGCAGGGGAGGGGAATTTGCATCTCGTTAAACTCCAAGTCGTAATTATTTATATCCAACAACCCTCCTGAATATTGCATTGATTTTATTTGGGGGAGGGAGGAAAGGAAGGAGGTGGGGAGAAGTCTGAGAGAGAAGCCTGGAGGGGCCACAGTTTAGGAACAGACAGGAAAAGACTGAAGGGGAAGTGGAAGGAGAGGGCGGGCATGGAAAGTGACAGAGCCAGAAGAGTAATGGAGGAGAAAGGTGGCCTGATGGGGAGAAAAGGAAAGGCAAGAGAGATACAATTAAATTCCAAATTCAAACAGCATTTGTCAAGGCTGTGTATGCTGGGCATTTTTACAAATGTCATTTTACTTCATCACTCCAGAAGTCCCATTATTCCAATTAACCACTGGGGAAGCCCACACAGCAAAGTCTAGGGACTTGCCCAGGGTCACACAGCCAGTCCACAGGGAACTGGGGCTTAGATCCCATGTGTCTGATCCATGTCTGTCTGTCTCCATGAAGAAGACAAGGGCAGGGCAGCCACAGGTGTAGCTCAGAGAGGGGTCTCCGAAGGAAGAGGAGAGGGGTGGCTTGGAGAGGGGGGAGGTTGGAGGGGTGTGGTGAGGAGTCCAAAAGCTACATGGGAGGAAGCTGGGGTATGAAGGAAGAGAGAGAAAGCTAGGGGGCTCCCTAAAAATCCATAGCGAGGGGGAGGGCAGGAATGTGTGCAGATGTGTTGAGATGATGTGTGCAGAAGGAAGATAGGGCAGAGTAGTCCTCAGGACCCCCATAGCCCGGCCCTCAGGTCCTTCCATCCGGCTCCTTCCCACCCCAAATCCTACAGACTCCAACAGGGGCTCAAGTGCCCCTCCAAGGGCTACCCCTTCCCAGGCAGGGGCAGAGGTGATCCAGGCACCAGCCCCTCTCCCTCTAAATGCTGTCGGGTTATATATAGCTTTGCCACTGCCTCTCCTCATTGGGTAAAGGAGATAATTAACATGCGCAGGCTAATTAGCCAATCAAATTAAATGCAGCACCTGCTCCCAGCCTGATTGACGCCTTTACCCCCAAACGCATGCACCCCCACTCCAGCCCATAGCAGGGGAGGGGGACCTTCAAGCTTGGGGGGGAAGGCCAAACTCCCCCTCTTTTCTAGAAGGGGCAGCCAGTGACCCCCAGCAGATGCACAGCCCCTGAGTGACATCCTCCCTCCCTCCCTGCTAGGGTCTCAGTGTCAGTCTAGCCTCGCCTCTCTCAGCCTGTCTCCCAGGCCCCCACCTCTGGACACTATTTTGGGGAGGGAATTAATTAGCTATTGATTTCCACTGGCACAGGGAATAGGATTTCGTGCTGCTGTCCACTCGCCCCTCAGCTCAGGAGAGGGAGGGGATCTTAGTTCCCCTGCCCTAGTCCCCAATCCAGTCCCTCTGTCATACATCCCCACCTTCTTGAGAGATGGCGGAAGGGTGCTCAACACCTAGGGGCAGGGTCTCCCTTGTTCAGGAAGTTGGCAGAGGACAGATAGAGGGAATGACGGTGGAGAGGCCTCCAGAGACTGGGAGGTAGAGGCCTGGGTCCTGAGAAACAGAGAGAATGTTACTTGATTGGAGGAGGAGGGGGGCAGCAAACTGAGTGAGAGTCTAGGAGGGGGTGATTCCACTGGTCTGTGTGAGCCAAGATGTGCAGGGACAATGTGGGCAGGAAGGGGGTGCTATGTGCAGGCATGTGTCCGTGAGCTGGCTGTGGGGACAGAGGCTGAACTTACGGGTGCCTCCAGGGAGGGGCAAGGCCAGGGTCTGGGTCTGCGGCCCCTCAAAGCTCATTACTCATTCTCCCCACAGCCCGCAGCTCTGCAGCAGAGGCCAGCTTGGCTCAGTGCCAGGGGCACAGGGGCTGCAGGGCTGGCCAGCAGGAAGCCCTAGCCCTCCCTGTGTTCTCTCCCCAGGGAGCCAGAGACCACTGAGGCAGCTCGAGGCTTGCCAGGCAGAGATTGTCCCAAGAGGAATGTGAGCTAAGCAGACACCTGGGTCCTTTCTGCCCCACCCTACCGTGGAGTTCCCAGGAAACCTGCTGCTTTCCACCATTCTTTTCCCCTCCCTTCGGCCTCCTCACTCCAGGCCCAAGCTTCTGCTGACCCAGCCTTCAACCCACCCTTCCTCCCGGGATACAGGGGGTTCCTACTAAGCAACGATGTCCCTTCTTTCTTCAACGCCTGATGCACAGACAGCATCTGGCCTCAGATCACACCCCGCGCCCCCATGGCCAGGGCCATCGCCTTGCACAACTATACCACAGAGACGGTGCCCCTGGAGTTGCACGAGGCCCCTCGCCCAGGCTCATGCAGCGCAGTGGAAGCCCCCTGCACACACAGAGTTCAGGCACGGCAGCCCGAGACCCACGCTTCTTTACCAGTGCCTCCTGTCAGCGCGCGAACACGGACTGGCCAGAGCAGCCTCGGGATATCCTGCCTGCTCACTGACGTCACCGCGGCGCACTCTGCCAGCCACTGCTGGCCCGGGGCCACTGCTCCTCTGGGGAACTGACCTCGCCAGTGTCATCTGGGATTCTGCACCCAGTTGGCACCCAGAGCCCCCTATCATGGGGGGTGGACCTAGCAACCTTGAGCCAGTGGTGATGGGAGCTGGAGGGGGTGGGGTTGGGGTGACTTGGCTGCTCTCAGGACCTCATCCTGCTCTCTTCCCCACTGAATCCTCTCCTAGACTATTTCTGGGTCCTCCTTGGCTGACAACCTCCTCCTCGCCTTCCCACGGCCAGACCAGGGCCACTGCAGCATCTGGGCTACAACTTTTGGGCTCGTTACTGCAAGTCAGAGGGAGGCTGGACCACCAGATGCATTTCATCCTCCAGTTCCAGGAGGTAGTTGTGTCACCCCAGCTTACAAACAAGGAACCTGCATTTGGAATGATGAATTCATTTGCCCAGGTTCGAGTGCCTGTAAGAGATGGCCTTACTCCTCCCCTGCACTGGCCACAGGCCACAGGGCAGGTCGGGCTCAGAGCCCACCCTTCTCTGATCTGGCCACAGGGGCCACTGCCCTCTCCAGATGGCCCGGACTCTGAGTGTGTCCCTAGGACCGAAAGATGCAGACCTCAAAGTCAATGGAGTACATCCCTCTCATTTCTTTTAGGTGGGAACTGAGTCCCAGAGAGGGATAGTGACTGCCCAAGGTCACGCAGCAGAGCAAAACTAAAACCAAGGCCACTGGCCTTCCATTCTAGATGCTTTCCACCGACCAAAGGCCTTAGCCTCCCTACCACCAGTGCAAACTGAGCAAATGGATGCAGAATCCAGGGTGAGATAGTCCACACCCACCCTGGCAAAGCCCCCGGCCAGGAGCCTTCTCCCGCCATCCGCTCAGCCCCTTCCACTCAGCCCCTTCTCAGGTCACACCTACACCACACTCACATACACCTCCAGCCATGGGAATGCCAGCCTCCCTCTGGCTGTCCTCTCCTCACGCCAGCTCCCTCTCATGCCAGCTGGGAGTGTGACAGCAGGGGCCTCCCCCAGGCACCAGGAAGGAAGAGCTGGGTTTACACACATTCTGGTGGCCCCAGAAGGCAGCCTGTGGACAGGTGGGAGAAGTGCCTGTAATGAGGAGGGAGATTTTGGCTCGAGATAAAGAGAAACTTGCTGGCAATCCAAAGCAGCCAACAGTAGAGTAGGCTGCCTCCGGGGGATGGTGAGTTCCCCGTCTGCGGAGGCGTGTGAGCTGAGGCGGGATGACTGCTGCTCAGAGATGCTTGGGACCGGGCTCTTGAGTCATATAGGAGAGGACATCAAACTATGTGAGCCCTTCCAGTCACAGAATGTGTTTTTTGGAGAGTCCCCTCTCCCCCACAAAGCCTTGGGCAGCGTTGGCGGCTGCAAACAGTTCCCACCTCCCCTCACTGCTCCCCTCTTCCAGCCCTCGAAGAGACAAAGTAGCCCTCAAGCATGTCCGCATCCAGCCACACCTCAGCAGTGGGCAAAGACAAGATAGTGCAATGACTCTGGGGCTGGGTTCAAACGCCAAGTCTACATTTTTCTGGCTGTGTGGCCTTGGACAAGTTACTTAGCTTCTCTGGGCCTTGGTTTCCTTACATGTAAATTAGAAGTAATGGCGGTGTTGTCAAAATTAAGAGTTACCACGACATATGTAAGGCACTTAGAACAGTGCCTAGCATAGACTGAAATGGAAAAGTAGGTGTCGTATCAATGATTACTTTTAAAACTCTTCACCTCAGCATTTTACAATTTGCAAAACTCCGTGTGTCTCATCTTTCCTTTGATTCTCGCCAGGGCCCAATGAGGGAAGTAAGCAAAGAGGTCCTAGCACTGCCCCCTTTTACAGATGGTGAAACTGACACAGAGAAGGGACCCCCCCCCCCCCGGCCAAGGTCATCCAGTTTGTAAGTGGCAGAGCTGGGACTTAGATTCCTCCCCCTGGGCCCTTCTCGCATCTGCTGGGCACCTTCCTTGCCTAAGAAGGTGGGAGAATGGGTCTCAGGACCTGTGGGCGTCCCCCTGAGCAGGTCTCTGTGTCCATGGAGAGAAGCCTGGAGGGGGCTGGACACAAGAGGTGGCAGCCTGAGGTGCGCATGACAAGGCTGCTGCCAGGTGTGTGGGACCAAGGAGATGGGTGGGCTGGGGACTGAGGTGTGACTGAATGACTCGGCGGAGTGGGGGGCGAAGCACAGTTGCCTGGGGGCTCGGGGGTAGGCGGAGGGAAGAGTGAGCTCACCCCTCTGCCCACACCTGTGCTACGTACAGCTGGGGGATCCCGACCTGGGCGGGTACACCCCAGCCGTGCAGAGGCAGCCTTGTGAGTGAGCGTGAGGTGCCTGGGAACGTGGTGTCCGTGCAAGGTGTGTGTGTGGACAGTCATGACGATGATGCTGCAATGAGCTCCTGTTTATTGGGGACTTTCTAGGTGCCTGACAAACACATCAGAGCAGGTGAAGCTCATGGAGCGCTGAGCACAGAGCCAGGCTCACAGCAGGTCCACAGTAAACACAGCTGTCGTGACTATGATTATTGTCACAATCATCTCATCTAGCTCTTCAAAACCCCATGAGGTAGGTGTGAGGAACCCCACTTTACAGATGAGGAAACTGAGGCCACCGAAGGGCAGCGCTGAGTCTGTGCAGCCGCACTCTGTCCCTACCCCACCACATTAAATGGTGGTGGTGGCACAGCAGAGATGGCTCCGGAAATGACAACCGGGTGCCTAGCCCAAGCTAGATTATTTGCTGAATGAGTCTCCGACAGCCCGCAGGCCTGCCGTGTGGACAGGGCCAGGCAGGGAGTGCCCCAACAGATGGAGCAGCAGGGTTGGCTGCGTGTGAAACACTGTCGGGGCGTCCCCACAGGCCTGGGCCCAGGAGCTGGGAATGAATGGACAGCATGGTCAGCACTGGGCAGGGGTCGGGCCCCGAGGGTGAGGTTGAGGGTGAGTGCTTGGGTAGGGGCGCCTAGAAATGGGAAGGTTCTGAGGAAGGCCAGGTGTGGCCAGGCCGTGGACTAGACCAGGAGGAATCGTGATTGAGGGCAGATAGGAGAGCCTGGGGTTTGGGGGTGCTTTCTGAGGGTACAAGGATCTGAGAGCGAGGGAGAGAGAGAATGAAAGCCAGAGAGAAGCTTAAGGGGTGAGCCAAGGTTTAACGGGGCTGTGAGCATGCGTGAGTGTGCACTGGCATGTGCACACAGGTGCACGCACAAAGGTTGAAGCAAAGTGCTTAGGACCAGAGGAGAACGTGGTACTTAGTGATGTGTGTCGGGGCCGGGAAGGGGTAGGAGGTGCTGATGTATCTGGGAGGGCGTGCACGTGTGGGTGTCCAGGAGGGAAGGGTGTGCCCCAGAGAGCAAAGGTGTGCACGGCAGAGTATGGGTGTGCCTGAGATGACTGCGGGAACCCGGGCAGGTGGGCAGTTGGATGGGGGCCGTGAGGGCTGACAGTGCGGCGCTGCGGCTCCGGGGGCATGCGAGGGCCATGTGTGTGGATGTGCATGACAGCAAGTGCCTGGGGGAGGTCTCTGAGGCAGCGAGGTGGCAGTCTCTCTGGGCAAGGAGTGTAGGTGGTGTGCCACCAGGAGGTGTATTGTGTACGCAGGTGTGTGTGATTATGTAGGTGTGTGTCTAGGTGGGTGCCACCAAGTGTATGTATCAGTGTCAGGTTGTCTATGTCACTGGCAAAGGTGGACAGGAGAGAGCAGCCGGACCCAAGTAGAGACAGAATCTGGAGGAAAGAGAGGTCCCCAATAACCCCTCCGAGACCCAGCCCCTCCTCAGGAACCCAGAGTGTGGATTCAGCCCAGGCCAAGGAGCCAGAAGAGGCCTGGGCTCCTGGAGAGAACTCCCAGCTGCCCGCTGACAGTGACCACTGGCCTCTGCCGGCCAGCCAGTCCCACCCACTCCTGTGGATCTGAGGACAGGATGCATCTGAAAACACCTCCTCTGGCAAGAACGAAGGAACCCCTGCCAGACCCTTCTCCCCTACCCCCAGAAAAGCCGCCCAGCCTCAGATGCCAGTGTCCCTGGGGGCAGGAGGATTTAGGGACCTGAGTGGCTGAAGCACCCACAAAATAGAAGACCTCCTGGTTAACAGAGCAGCCAGCTTCCTTCTCTTTTTCTACTCCTCTGGCAAAAGATAAAGAAGGCAAAGCCCTAAAGTCCACCCTCCCCCAAAAGGAATACCCAGACACAGAGAAGGTGGACAAGAGGGAGGGGCAGGAATGAATGGGAGGACCCAAGCCCACCCCCCAACACATACAAAACCGAAGGTGTACAGAAGCTCCCAAGGCAGTCAAGCGGACTGGTGACCCAAGACCCACCCACCCGCTAGGACTGATTTCATCACTCCAGGTCTGGACAGCTTCCCCCTTCACCTCCAGGCACCAAGACACAGACCTTGCTGGTTCAGTGAAGCACCAAATGCCCTCACCCAGGACTCAGGTGGGGTTGAGAGTAAAGAATACAACAGCTCCCCCAAAGCCAATTTTGTATCTAAGGGTTCAAGGGCTCATACCCCAGCCCCCAAAACCCAAGGCAGATGTCTATTTCTGCTAGGGGAGGAGGCTGGGACATGAGAAAAGGCCCCCTCCTCTTTGGGGGTGGAGAGCAAGCCCAGGGGCCCGCAGCTTCCTCTCCCTGCAGCACTCTCTGACCATAACCCTGTCACCGCCCCAGTACATTCCCACCCCGGCACAGCCCCCTCCTACTGATTTCCCAGTCTCCCTCTCTCATGGCCCCCAACCTTCTCCCGCAAGCTTCCGCTCCTCTCCCTCAGGCCCCCCATCTTTCCTGGCTCTCCACCGGCACAGACCCATCTCTGCCTCAAACACCTTGGCACCTTCCCCTCTGCTCCCTCCCAATAACCTCCTCTCCTTGGCTCCCATCCCCCAGTAAAGCCTGGTCCTCACTGGTTCCCCCAGCATGAAGCACTTGGCCTGGCCCCTGCTCCTCGCCTCTCCACTACTCTCTTTCCCTTCTCCAGCACCCTCTGCTCCTCCCACGAAGCCCAGCTCCTCGCTGGTTTCTCCCCTGCAGACCCTTCAGAGCACAACAGCTCCCCAGCCCCGCTGGCTGAGCACTGCTCCCAGCCCTTGGGGCTAGCACAGACTGGGGAACCCCCTCTTCAGAGCCTCCCTGGCAGCCCTCCTTCTCTCCCCACCCCTCTCTCAACCTCCATTCACCTCAGCCCAGTGCCAGTGCCCCTTCCACAGGGAGGCTTCGACCCCCAACCCCCAGTCGCTTAGCCTCTTCTGTCACCCAGCCAGCCCTCTCAGCGCGGCAGCGCCCCCGCCCCCCAATCCATCCTTCCTGCCTCCCCCGCCTCTCTGGTCGCTCCCCTCCCCAGATAGACTCCCGCCCCCCGCCCGTCTCCGCCGCAGCCCCCCCTCCCCAGCCCTGTACCTGGTTCTGGGGGCTCCAAGAACTGGAGGGTGGGGATCAGAGCCCCGAAGCCGCGGCGTCTCCGGCGGGTGACAGAACAGGGGCCAGCGGTGTCGGCTGCCTCGCGCCTCTCTAGCTCCCCGCCGCGTCCCCGCCCGCCCCGCCGCGGTGCCGCTCGGAGAAGGATGCTCTGCGAGTCAGGGCGGCTGCTCCCGCCGCCGCATCCCTGCAACACCGACTGACGGCAGCATCAGCACCAATGCCCGCCCCGCAGACGCATGCATTGGACTAGGATGCGCTAATGGACGAGCGGCGCAGCCAATGAAAAGGCGTAGAAGCCGCCAGTCCCGCGGCTCCACTGGCCCACCTCCTCCCCCACGAAGGACCCAGGCGTCCGGCCCCAAGGCATCTGAGCTCTTCCCCGCCTTTCGCGGTCTTTAGCCCTGGCTCTCGGGACCCCAAACAGGCCGACCCCCAACCCAGCCCCAGTGCCTTTTCTGGAAACCCAGGCGTGCATTGGATTGGGTCCTCGGGTCCCTCATCCCCCAGCCGGCAGGCCCATGTGGCAGCGCCCAGAGCTGGGACGAGCCAAAGGGGAGACCATGGGCCTCAACTTAGGGCACCAAGCGAGCGAGACTGGTGTGGGACCCGAGCCGCAGCGCCCTCTGCTGGCTACGCCCAGGGGCGGGCCCAGACTGACAACGAGCCTAGGGAAAGGGTACTCTGCCCACCGCCGCTGAGGTCTCTTAGCCTGGCCTCCGCCTCCCGCCGCCTGAGGGCTCCCTGGCTGCCCCTCGAATTGAGGAGGGAGTGTCTACTGGAATAAGGACGGAGGCGGTGGGGGAGGGAAAGGTAGAGAGGGGATTCGGGTAGACCTAGGGGCTTGGGGTTTCACAGCCCTGACTCATGGGAATCCCAGAGTTTGAAGCCTGATTCCCAATCCTTCCTGGAGCCCTAAACTAGGGTAAGAGTAGGCTTGAGGGCAGAGATGCGACTGCACGTTGTACTGAAGGGAAACTGACAGCAGCCCCCTTTTCTGCTCTCCCTACCATGAGTCTCAGAGTTCTGAGTGTGGTCCTGGGGTGAAGTTCTCCTCTGGAAGGGCGTCTGCATCACAGTGCCTGTGTATTGGCACGGGAAGAATGGGACACCCCTTCACTCACTCAGCCAATGAAAGCTGGGCCTGGCACCTAGTACGTGTACCACAGAGTTGGACAGTGGGCTCAAGTGAAGCAGTGTGTGTGTGTGTGTGTGTGTGTGTGTGTGTGTGTGTGTGTGTTCACCAGACCACTCTGCCAGCTCACTCCAGGATCCTGATTTCTGTTGCAGGGTCTGTGATCTGCACAGCCGGTGGTAGTTGGTGCTTCCTTAGCCAGAGCATGCAAGAACACACTCACATTCAGCCACCAATGCATGCATGGGCACACCCGGCACACTCACAGCCATGCACACCTATCCGTACTTACACAGGCACTCCCAAAGTGACACACGGGGACAGCAGCAGAAATGCCCCACCATGGTAAGACACCCACAGGAAGCACATGCTTGCTGAAGAATATACACAAACTTGTTCACACAGGCGCCTATGCACTCAGAGGCAAATACATGCCCAGGGGAACAGGTGAACACAGAGGACCTGCCCACAGGTCATGAGGAACTTAGCACAGAGTGGTCAATTACTGGATGGGGACACTCACCCACCAGGTCTCCCTCCCCTGCCTGTGAAGGAGTGACAGGGGGATCTAGGCTGCCAGGGGAATTTCCTAGGGGTCAAAAAGAGAGATCCCTGGGCCACATCCTAGACCTGGGGCCCACTCTGACCTTGGAAAGACCCTCAGGCTGACCCCACCAAGGCCACTAGAGGAGCTGGAAAATGGGAACTGCTGAGTCAGGGCCATGGATGTGAAATCACCTCTCTGACCCCACAGCCCACTGCCCCACCTAGCCCCTAGGGCTCCTCTTCCCACAGCTGATGCAGATACACACACACACACACACACACAGATTTATCCAGCCAGGCACGAGAGCACAGACAGACAGGTGCAGTGACTAACAGACTATCTCTCAAACCCTTGTAGGTGAGAAGGCATGGAGGTAAGGCAGGGGCAGAAAAGAATGTAAGCGTGAGCATTTGTCTCCTGTCCCCACCCCCAGCTCCCTGGGCCACCTTTGCCCATCAAGGGCAAGAAAGGTCACCTGACAGCTGCTATACCTCCCTGCCCCTCCCCCCAGCTACAAGGATGTCTCCCCCCAAGGCCCAAGGTTCAGACTGCCAGATGCAGTTGGGCCCCACCACCTCAAGACACCCTGACCAACAGGCCCCCAGCCAGCGTGGCCCTTCTCCAGCCACACACAGTGGAGGGGAAATGCAGCGAATACAGTATGTGTCGGTGCACACACAAGCACACACAATGTGAAGCTCATATACCACATTCACACGTGCACCCATGAAAAGACAGTCTCACATCACCTTCTCGGGCGGGGCGGCCCTGGGCACATTTACGCACACACACCACACTGCCAAGAAGCCAGGCTGGGGCTGGGGGGCAGTGGGGAGGGTAGCTGACCAGGCTGCAGGGATGGAGGCAGCACGGGAGGCGGGCAGCGCAGGGAGCGAGCTGCTCTTCACAACACAATCGCCGTCTGTTGTTATAGCAACTCAGCCCCCAAATCGTGAAACGGATATTACAGCCTGGAGAGGGGGAAGGGCGGGAGGGGGCTAAGGATGGAAGGAGGGGCAGAGCAGTGGACCCAATGGAGGACAAGTCTGGGGGGTCCAACATGGGGTTGAAAAGCAGCAGGGTGGGAGGAGACCCAAAAAAGGAATAGGCTAGGGGGAGTGGGGTCTCAGAGGGGAAGGCGGGCATTGGGTCCAGGGAACCCTGAGGGAGGGGGCTGAGGCCATTGCCTGGCCCACAGATATTGTGCTTTGCAAGTGGGAGTCGGGGTGCTCAGGTCTCCACCCAGATAGCCACTGTAGGACATGCACCAGCTTGAGGGACTTGGGAGCTCCCACTCCCAGGTTGCTATCTGGAGTCTCCAGACCCCAGGGGCAGCCTGGCCCAGCTTCAAAATCTTTAGAAGACCCTCATTCACCCTCCTGACCTAGACCAGCCTTAGAAGTGGCCTTAGCCTTCCTCAGGTAGCAGTGGCTCCCCAAAAAATCTCTGTGCTGCAAACTCAGGAGGGAGGAGCTGGGTTGGGAGAGGCCACAGGACGCTGAGAACAGGATCAATATGCATTTCCTCTGGAAGTCACTGTCCTTCCGGCTGGCAGCAGCCCCAGGCCTGGAGGCTGCAAGCCCAAGGAGTACAGCCCCCACCCCCAGGCAGGAAAGCTGTCCAGGCCCCTACCTCCCTCCCCCGACAGCCTGCACACTGGGCTGCCCTCTCCCTCCCATGATTCTCTGCAGTGAGCTCCCCATTGCTGAAAGTATTCAAGCAGGAGCTGAAAGGCCACCTGTCAAGCAAGGGAATTTCAACTGTGGGCTGAAGGTAATGGTTATGCAAGACCCCTGAGCCTGGTAATTCTGAGTGCAAAGACTTGGTAGTTTCAAGTTTTAGACCCCCAAGATTCTGAACTCAAGATTTCAGACCCACTCCAAGATGCTTAAATTCCAAGGCTTTCTGGCCCTGAAATTCTATCCCCCAGGACTCTAGTCCCCCAGGGTTCCAGACACGTGAGATCCCAGGTCTTCCAAGATTTCTGTGACTACAAAGCTCTAGACTCGAACATTCTGGTCCCTGTGAATGGACATTACTGTCCCCTGCCCCACCCCTCCAGGATTCTAGGCTCTGATGGTCTGGGTTCATGACATGGGCCTTTTTATTCCTGGAAAATACAAATATTCACAAGAGTCTGTACAACCTTAGGGACACCAGGCCTGCCCTGCCCTGCCCTCAGCCGCATGCCACCCCATGCCCCGCCCCCCAGCCCCGGCCTGCTGCCCCGGCACCCAGGCTTCCTGCTGTGGTCCAGGTCTTTTCTCCAAGGCAGGCAGGAGTGCTTGATCCAGTCACAGCTGGGAAGAGAAAAACAGAGGTGGTGAGGAAGATCTTCCCTCCAAAAGTAGGAGTCTGCCTGGCTCAGGCCATTTGGACAGAGTGCCCCTTTCCCTGGCTCCCCCACCCCCAGCCCCCCCGTGGGGAGGCTCTGGCAGAGGCTGTGCGAAGGCTCACCGTCATTACAAGTGGATGTCAAACACTCCGTCCTCCAACGTCTGGACCTCCTCCTCTCGGATCTCTGCGGGGGGCGGGGCGGGGTTACGGGATCAACTCCCAGGTCCCAGGTCCCTGTGCCTTCAGCGGCCCTTCCCCCACTTGCAGGAGGCACCCAACCCCATCCCGGAAGCAGACCCATCCACCAAAAATCAATTCATTGAATGACCAAACGGCCCAATTTTTGAGGCTTTCTCTAGGTTTTCGTTTTGCCGCAGCTTTTTCGCAGCCACAGATTTGTCAGTGCAGTTTGCTTAAATGTCAATTTACTGCATGTTCCACATTGTAGACCCCAGTGCTTCTGGAAGGCTCGATGCAAATGGCTTTATCTTTTCTATTTTTGAGGACTTATGCCAGTCCCAGCGGTTGTGGTCAACTGCCTTAGACCCCAGTTTAACTTAGTTGTTCAGACTGCTCTCAGCAAAATAGTTTGAGGAATCGTCATTCCGCAAAGTGACCTAGAACCGTCAGAGACCCCAAAAGAGCTGCCAGGAGGAGATTTTCAGGGTAAGGGACTTAAAATTCTCCAAATGGCCTCCAGAGAAGCCAAAAAAGGAAAATTCAGGTAAATGGCTCACACAGCTTCCTCCCCAGTCCATTGTCAATCTCCCTAACAAAATAGGAGTGTGGCTGCAACAATGAAGCCTCTTTCATTTTTACTCCTCTTCACATATTAAAGTCTTTCTCCTCAGCCTCAGCAGGTCAAGGGTTCCCTAGCCACCTTCTGGGACCCTTACCAGTCCAACCCTCTTCATCACCCCACCGAAATAAGAGAATTATTGTACAAACCCTGAAATGGTTTCCGTCTGGGGTAAGTTAAGACTTTGCCACAATGGCCCTACCTCCCTTCATCCACAGGCCAATACAAGATGAAACTCCTCCTTACCTGGAGGCCTGGAGCCTCGCCTGCGGGGCAGGGAGAAGCTGAAGGCCCGATGGTGACTGTGTGTGGGCGAGGGGGAGGGCGCAGACCCCTCCAGACTCACACTCTGGGCCCGGCGCCGGCACTCCACTGACAGGCGGTCCTTGCACTGTTTGTGACAGGTCACACCACAGGCTGGGGGAGGCAGATAGGGAGCCCAGCCAGGGCCATTGGTCAGCACACCCTCCGTCCCATTCTCCAGGCCTGTACCTCTCCCCAGGTTCCTTTGCTCCTCAGCAGCTGCCCCACCAAAACAACAGTCTCCTTCCAAAGTGTGCTTTTCATCCTACTTGGCATTCTATGTCCTCTCCAAAGTTCTCTGTTCCTGGAAAGCTGCCTCACCAAAATAAAAGCCTTTCACATATAATCATCATGACCCTCTGGCTCCAAGGTACTTCACTCCTTTGCAACAGCCTACCAAAATATAAGAATTCCCACCCAGATAATAACTCTTCGAAAAAACTCAGCCCAGGAACCCTGCCATTTCATCTCACCTCGGCACTTGAGGCCCTGTTTGTAGATGCCCAGGATCTGAAATAGAGGAGGGGGTCCGTGCTGGCGGGGAGGGATTTAGAGGTGATGGCTCTACTTCTTCCTTCTCAAGGGCAGAAGCTGGGACTGACTCTCTCTGGGGCCTTAGGGGTGAGGGTTAGGTGCAGGATAGCAAGAGGAGAGGCAGGTGAAATTAATGAGGCTGAGAGCTGAGATGGCTCTGGCAGGGGCCGGGCGAGAAGGGAGAACAGGGCGGGGCGAGGCGGGGCGGGGCATGGGTGGGTGGGACCAGGGCGGGAGAGGGTGGCTTGGGCGGGGGCTCACCAGGGCCTTGCAGTGGCGGCAGGCAACGGGGCGCAAGGAGTTGCTCTCATGGAAGTTGTGGACGAAGCCCATGCGACCGCCCAGCACGGAGCTGGAGCGTAGGAAGTAGGAGATCATCTCCTCCCTGCTGATGCAGCCATCCCTGTCGGAGGAGCGAGCGCACCTCAGTCTGAGCCCTAAACCAGGAACACCCACCACCCACTTAACCCATCCCAGTGGGAAGAACCCCTACCGAGTGAAAGGTCCTCACCAAACGCCTGCTACTGACCCCTGGTGCAGGGAAGAGAAAGAACACAGGAGGCCGGAGTCCGGCAGATGCAGTGGCTGCTGCTAAACTAGGTGTGTGGTCTTGAGCAAGTCGCTTCTCCTGGGTTTCCTCCCCAGAAAAATGGGGGTTATGATTCCTGCCCTGCCCACTTCACAGAGTGGCTGTGTAAACACAAGGGGCTGTGCACTCCCCCTGGGATTAGCGACCTCTGTGTCCTAAACTGAGCTCTGACAAACTGCCATTCAGAGCCATGAGAAAGGAAGCGACCTCTGCTGAGTTCCGGGTGGAGGAACTCTTGCATAATCCTGCCGAGAGACACCTGGACTCAGCGTTTCCCACGTTCCCCAGGGCTTCCCACGGAACCCTTTTTTCACCTACTCCCGTATTTTAGGGAAAGTGTGAGCATGTGCTCTGGAGATAGACAGACCTCAGTTCAAATTCCGGCTCCATTACTTCCTGGCTGTGTGACCTCGAGCTGGTTAACCTCTCTGTGCCTCAGTTTCCTCTTCTATAAATGAGGATCATAATAGTTCCTACACCTCAGCGGGGGGCGGTCATGAGGATTAAATGAGATCGTGCACACGAAGCATTTATAACAGAGTCTGGGCGGTTAGTAGGTCCTGGGCTCCCCGGTGCTATTTCCACCAAGGCTGGTGGTCCCCGTTACAAACTCCCACCCCTCGCATCCGGGGCTCCGCCATGTGATGCAGGCGGCCCTTCGAGTCAGCGGGGCCTTCGGACAACTGGCCAGTTGGAAAAACACATAAGCCTGGATTCCAACCTCCTACTGTGCGTGGAAACTGAATTCCCACTGAGTTGAGAACACTAAGTAAAAAAGAAAATTATCAAAGTCTCTGAAAAAGTATAAGAGAGTAATTTTGTAATCTCGAGGGTGTGCGAGCCTCTCCACACATCACACGAACCCAAGAAGCCATAAAGGAAAAGACCAACATACTGAGCACACAAAATTTAAAAAAATTTTTTTATGTGGGAAAAGACAACATAAATGACAGACTGGAAGAAAATATTTGCAAACACATTCAACAACCAAGGGTTAATATCCATTAACAGAGATTCTAAAAATCAATGAGTAAAAGACCGACAGACCCAGTGGAATAGAGACAAAGACAGTGAACAGGCAATTGATAGAAGAAAGATAAGTGGCCGATAAACATATGAAAAGATATCCTACCCCACCTAGGATTAAAGAAATGCGAATTTAACCAAGACACCATTTGCCAATTAGACTGGCAAAATTGTAAAGCTTGTTATAGATTTCACTGTTGGCAAGGAAGTCGGGAAATGGGCACTCGTTTGCTGCTGACGGGGTGCGAGCTGGCACGACCTTGCCTGAGGTCACTTTGGCAGTCTCTCTCCTAATTTAGAATGTGCATATCTTTTGATTCAATTATCCCACTTCTAGGAATTTCTCCTACAGAAACAGTGGCCTGAGTACATCGCTACAAAGCTGTTCACAGCAGCCTGGCGTATATTAATAGCAAAAACTGGGCACAGTCTCCACACCCATCAGCAGGAGGATGGTGAGGCAGTGATGCCCATCGCGTCATGGAGCACTCTGAAGCCGCTCTAAAGAATGAGGTAGTTCTACATGAATCGGCGCGGAGAGATGTCCACGGCCAAGGTTTAAGTGGAAAACAAAAGGCAAAAAAAAGCAAGGCATGCAGTTCTGTCACAGCACGGACCAAAAACTGAAAACCCTATTGCTACAAATACCTAAGTGCTGGTTAAAATATATCGAAAATTGCTTTAAATGCATAGGTGAGTTTGCAAGAAAGAAATGGAAACCCCCAAGTTCCAGAAACAGAGGGGACTTCAGATTGAGGCAGTGAGTTGGGGCAGGACGCTGCAGCTGCCTCGGGAGGGGTTGCTGGTCTCCCACCTGGTGAACCAGGTGCTGGGTTTTGATACCCGGCCGGGAGCCAGGTACAAGGCCCGGGGCTTGCAGGTGGTGAGAAGGAAAGGGAAGACTGAGACTCCTGCATGAAGCTGGGGCCTCAAAGGTCTCCGAGGGCTGCCTCCTCACTGGGAGGGTGGCCTGGAAAAAAATCCACCCACCCACCCAGGGAGGTAACATGGAACTCTGCCTCAACTCTGAGGGAAGGAGCAAGGCCACCACGAGCAGAGCTAAATTTATACCATCATTCTGTTTGTCCATGACACACCTGCAGGCAAACAGAATCTATGTCAATTTGCATGTGCAGGGAAAGGAAAAAGACCAGAAGGATACGCATACTGCCAAACCAGGAACACCATCGCGAACAGTGTCACTAAGAGGTTAGGCAGTAACTGGTAGGAAAGGAGGAAGGGAGCTTTCCGCTTCTTACTTTACACACTTTGTTTACTACAAGTCTGTTTTACTACCTAGTTTTTTCAACCACGGATTTTTGCAATACGGAAACAAACACAGAATTTTTGAAAATATGGATGAATGTTAAAAAATAATGCAACTTGGGACGGACTGTAAATTTTGATTGGAATTTTGTCTGCTCAGCAAAGCAGGGCTAGGAACGTGGTTGCAGCGGGCACGTTTAACCAGCCGCAGAAAACCAGCTATTTATCCAAATGGTCAGCTTGTGAATTGTTGATAAGCAAGTGGATGCTGCTAATTACGGGTCTTTCTCATCTATTCATTCAAACAGGCTACCCAGGAGTTCAACTTGCCCACACTTTTTGCCAGCTGTGAACTCCATAAATAAAATGGCGTGTGTGCAGCAATTGTCCCCAGGCCACAGTCTTTGTAAGATGCACGTGGAGGCCCCACCTGTCCGAAGGAACGAGTGAGGGAGCCCTGTGCCCCCTTCCTCCCTGCTGAGAGCGCCTTCCCCACATTGGTAGCCTTCTCGGCCAATCATCTGGTCCAGCGGCCTGACCTCCACAGGAGGAAACAAACCCAAGGGGAAGTGAGCTTGCCTTCCCTCTCCCCCAGCTCCCAGCCCTCCTCACTGGTTCTGGTCGAGGTCCCCAAAGGCGCTGAGGTAAGGGAAGTTCCCACGGATGATCTGGAACTCTTCCTGTGAGATGTGGCCATCCCCATCGACGTCAAAGTTCCGGAACACAGACTGAGGGACACACAGGGCAGGAGAACAAAAGGACCATCGGCCTCATCGTGCCCACGTTCTCAGTCCGTCTTATGAAGGGTGTCTGGGATGTGGGCAGCTCCCCTTCCCATGCCCCCATGCCCCCATGCCTTCTGAAGGCTGAGTGCTGGCCCTTGAACTTGGCACTGGTGATATAGTTCCTGGGCTGATGACCTGGAAAAACCAGCTTTGACTGACCACTTAGGACCTGTCCCCCCACCCCCCGGGGCTTCAGAGCCGGCCCCCATTTGTGGAGGGTCTCACCTCCACCATTTTCTCAATGTGTTCCACAAAGAGTGCCTGATCCAGCTTGGGTTTGGCAGCAGAGGTCCATTCCTCCAGCACGGGGGCCCGGGGAGGTGGGGTGCAGCTTGTGGGGCTGGTTGGCTGTGGGAATGGTCAGGCCTGAGCGAGGGCTAGTGGTGGGGGAGCCCAGGGCCCAGGGGAGCAGAGAGGAGAAACCCTGGGGATGAGGGAGGCTGAACACCAAGCAGGAAGAGGGAGGAAGTGGCTAAGTTTGAGGCTCAGTTCGAGCCCTCCCTAGGACCACCCACCCAAACCCATCCCACTGGGAAAAGCCCCACCGAACACAAACTCTCACAACCTGAGCTTCCCAGGAGGACCAGCAGGGGTGGGAGAGGAAGGGGATGGGCAGGGCGGGGAAGGAGAGTTTCTTCACTCACCGAGGACTTGGAGCGCGGCTCCCGCTGCAGGGACAGCTGGTAGAGCTCATCCTCTGTCTGATACTGATCCAGAGACACCTGCGACACATAGGTCTCATCACGCCCACCGGCCCTTGCTGCTCTCCGGAGCCCACTGCCCAGAGCCCAGGGTCACAGGTCCTTCTAGAAACCACAGCTCAGCCCCGAGCCCAGTCCAGAGCAAGACTCCGGACAGAGGCCAGCTTAGAACACACCCCAGCCACCACATGCCAGCCTAGCACACAGACCAGAGCCCAGGCTTGCCCCTAAACCTTGAACACAACACACGGCCAAGATCTCAGCCCAGAATCCAGGTCAGATCCCAGCCAAGAGCTCTGACATTCATGCCCAGTCTGGACCCCAGCTCAGCACCCAGCATCCAGCTCAGACTTCAACCCTGATCCCAGGTCAGAGCCTGGGAAAGCTAAGAATTCACTCCAAACCCAAAACCTAAGCCCCAGCCCAATGTCTAGAACTGGGCCAGACCTAGACTAGAACCCAGCTCCTACTCTACACCTCAAAACTGAGTCCATGGTCAAGCCCAGAACCTCAGAGCCCAGGACCATGATTAGAAACCACTGCACCCAGAATCCAGAGCATGGCCCTAAACCTTGAACATGACCCATTCACTGCTAGGGACTCGACCCAGAGGCCATACACCAGCCTCAGTCCACAGTCCCGTCTGGAGCCTGGAACCCATCTCAGAGTTCACTCCCAACGCTGGAGCCCAGGCTGGCTCTTAGTTCCTTGGCCAGAACCGACAACCAAGGCCAAGCCTGCAGCTACATGCAAACCCAGGGCCCAGTGTGGTTGCCAGCCCTGGCACCTGGCCGCTCACCGTGAGCAGGCTCAGCAGGTCAGGGTTAGCCTGCACTGGTGGCCGAAGGCTGGTCACCATAGCCAGCTCCTCCAGGATGCTGAAGAGCTGCTTCATCTTGGCCCCATTTAGTCGAGTCCGGGCAGGATCCAGCCAGTCAGGCAGTGCCAGCTGCAGGGCCACCAGGTCCTTGAGGTGCACGCCCAGGATGGGGAAGCGGAAACCCACACAGGCTGCCAGCCGCCGCCGGTAGTTGCTGTAGTTGCCGGTGGCCGTCACTAGTTCAGTCAGATGCTCCCAGAGCTGGGGACAAAAGGCAGAAGGTCACACACACACACACACACATCACTGGCTCAACCGTCCTCCCCACTCAGCCTTCGAAATGTGGGAGAGGATGAGGTTCAGAGTCAGGGAGGCGTGAAAGTCAAAATCCTCCTTCACTGCCCCCCAACACCGGCTCCCTTAGCCCCTGAGGGTCAGAGTCCGCACGTCCCGAGTTCACAGGAACACCCACTGCCCAATACCACAGCTCCACACCGTACCTGGCCACAGATTACGAACATTTAACAGGAGAAGAAACTGAGGCTCAGGGAGGCAGTAGGGTAGATTCGTAAACTGGAGTGGACTTATGATAAAATATTATGTAATAACGGAAGTGAATGAGCGACTGCTCCACGTAACAGAATGTAAGAATGAAAGGAGATACAAAGTAACATAAACAACACAATTTCATTCACAGAAAGTTCAAAAACAGGTGACAAAAAGCCCACACAGTGTGGGGACGCATGCATAGGTGATACTGTTGTCGTTGGTGAAGCGAGGACACTGGCTCTCTCTGATGGGGAGGGAGCTACGCCCTAAGGTGCTGGGAGCTTCGGGGGCTGTGCCAAGGTTCTATTTCTTGGCCCGGGTGGTGGTTACTCAGGCATCTTCTTTACCATCTTTCTTTAAACCGTGCATGAGTTTTATGAACTTTTCTATACGTATGTCACCCAATATCTTAAACGAAATAAAAGAAGAAAACGAAGCCTTGGAATCAGACAGACATGTGAGCCCCCACTCTGCCTCTTTCATTGTTTAACCTGGAAAAGCATTTAAGCCCTCTGAGCCTCAGTTTCCCCATCTGTCAAATGAGGGCAGCAGTGCCCAGCGCTCGCTCGCTGCTGTGAGTTCCCAGGGAAGCCAGACCCCAGGACTTGACAAGGCCACTCCCCTGACCCTCCAGTCCCAGGCACCTTGACGGTCTCGGGGCTAACGTGGCTGTGGGTCTCCTTGAGGCGAGAGATGGAGCTGTGGCTCAGGCCCCCCACCACTGCCATCAGCGTGTTGAAGTTCTGTAGCTGCAGCAGCTTCTGGGGGACACAGGAGGAGAGGGGAGGCAGGAGTCACTGAACGAACCCAGCATTGGGCACAGCTTTTCTGGAGTGGAGGCAGAGGGATCGTGGAAAGGAGGGACTCGGCCAGACTGGCATTTGGGGAGGTAGGACGGGGACAGGAGAGGGACAGGCACCTCTGCCACGTGGACGAAGTGTGTGATGACCAGGGCCCGCTGTGGGGCTGTGGGCTTGCTGAGAATCATGAGTTGCACCCACTGCGAGACACTATTAAAAAGGGAGATGAATCGCTCCAGGACGGGGTTGTCCACAGTGCAGCCATGGGTCACGAAACTGTGGTAGTCCTGGAACTGGGGGTGGTGGGGGGCGGAGCAGCCTCAGTGCCCTGTGGACCCCTCCCCTCACCCATGGCCTCTCCTTGCCCTCCAGATGCCCTCTGGTGGTTACACGGAAAACACCCACCCACTGCCCTGTGACCCCACCTACGCCCCCGCCAGGGACAATGCCCCTTCTGGGACCCCAGCCCCAGCCTGCACTCCACCCCCAACCCCAGGCCCTCGGGCCACACCAGGATCTTGCTGAAGGAGCGATACTCCAGGTAGGTGAGATGCTCCGCCAGCTCCATGGGCTCCAGGTGGTCGAACAAAAGAGACATCTTGCGCTTTTTCTGTCCCACGGGGTTCCGCTGAGTCACCTGCCGCTTCCACTTGTAGGTGGGGCTGGGGGGCGGGGCAAGGGCAGTGAGCCCTTTGCAGGAGGCGCCCCGCACGCATGCCAACACGCCACTCGAGCTGACTGGGGACGTCTGCAGTGTCCCCAGTCCCCGAACTCCTGCAGTCTCCCCCTCATCATGCACTCCACACACACGCATGGAAGACGCACTCGGTGCCAGGCGCTGTGCTAGACGCAGGGGGGCACAGAAATGAGCGAGACGTGGTTCCTGCCCCCAAGGAGCTCACAGGCTACAGAGGGAGACAGACACAGAAACGGTCACAAAACAGCGTGGCGTGTGTGCAGGTCTTTGTGCCACGGGGGAACAGAGCAGGGAACAACAGAGTCTGCCCTGAGAGAGCCTGGGCCCTCAGAGCCCGCAGACACTCCACACTGAGCCGAGGGTGGTAACACAGAGAGGCAAGGGGACAACGTGAGCAGAGTGTTGTGATGGGAGAGGATGAGGGGCTGGAGGATGGTGAGTGGGCCCACGTGACTACAGGATGAGGTGTGTGGGATGGGCGCTGGGCTGTGGAAGATGAGAGACAGGAGGCCATGAGCGGCTTTAATCTCTAGCCAAGACATTTTGAAGGTGACAGAGAACCACGGAAGATTTTTAAGCAAGAGAGTGACATGACCCTCACTCATTCAATTCAACAAACATTTATTAAGCGCAGACAGCATAGAACACCGAACGCCCCCCTGCCCCAGAGCCCCCCCCCACGCACACGCTCTCGATGTCAATGAGGCTGCTGTGCCTGCGGTTCCCTTCTTGGTCCAGTAGGGCTTTCAGTTCCTTGATCTGCTCAGCGAGCTCAGGGTTCAAGTCAAACTCGGCTGGGAATGCTGAGATCCAGTACCTGAAGGGGAGCAGGAGTCACCCAAGACAGCCCTTCCCCCCACCCCCGGAATTGCAGTTCCCCATAAAGGGGGAAAGGGCCTCAAATCATGGTTCCCCCTGTCCTGGCTCTGTCCTTCCCCACCCCCACCAGGCAGGACCAGCAAGGGGCAGGCCTGTGACATCACTCCAAGGATGGACAGAGCCTGGGGCAAACATACACAACCAACTCCTTCAGGCCCGAGTGCAGCCTGAGAGTAGGGGGCAGAGGAAGGGGGGACAGCACCCCAGCAGGAAGACTCACCTGACCAGATGGCATGTCTTCACCTGCAGAGAACTGGAGTTGTCCTTCCGGGATTGTTGGTAGGTGAAAGAGAGTTAAGGAAAATCGGGATACAGCCTAAATCTAGAAAGGGAGGCAGGGGATGGGGCTTGGTTCTAGGAGAGATGATGGGGATGGGGTCTGGGGGTGGGGAGGGCGCCCAGGCAGAAGCTCTGGAAAGAGACTGAAAGGCAGATGAGGAGTGAGCTTTAGGAGGGCAGGCGAGAGGAAAGGGGGCTAGGTTCTGGGGGAAACTTCAAGCAGGGCCTGGTTTCTGGGAGAGGCAAGGGGGAGACCAAACTGGTAGTATGGAAGAGTCCTAGACCGTGGGGAAGGAGAAGGCAAGACCCAGGTTGAGGAGACAGTTGGGGGCAGGGCCTAGGCCCTAGAGGGAGGCTGGGCCAAGCCTGAACTCTGGGGCGCAGGAGGGGCCCAGATCTGGAAGGGAAGCCCATTCCTGGGCTCGCTTGGGGACTGGACTGCAGGGCCCTTGGCAAGGCCCGCGAAGGATATACGTGGAGCAGCTTCGCCGCCAGCTCGGACGAAGGGATGTACCAGGGGTGCATCATGAGGAACATGCGCACCAGCTGCGGGTCCCGCACCTTCCCAGAATCATCTAACTCCGAAGGGTCGAAGAGAAGCGGGTTGACTCTGTGGCCAGCAGCCATGGTCCCTAAACCCTAGCCCTCAGCCTGAAGGGTATCCATCTGCACCAGCCCCCCCCCTTGCCCATCTACTTTCCCAGGATTCCAAACCCAGGAGGCAGGTTAGAAAAAAGAGGCAGGTTAGTGCGTAGGGTGGGAGAGACATAAGGCAGGATCCGAGGAACTGGAGGAGGGGAGCGTCTGAGTCGGGCCCATCGTCGGGAGGGGAACCAGCTGGAGCGGAAGGAGCCTGGGTTCCCCAGAGTCAAGAATCCAGAGGTCATTTCCTGAGTGCCTGGGGGAAGGGGCACCCCTTCACCAGATAAGCCGCCCCGCATCAGCCGGAAACAGCTCTCAGGCCGGAGATAGAGAGTTCCTCTGGATTCCCGGGAGGAACAGATAATGCCCCCCGCATGTCAGAGTCTGGGGACCCCGTCCTGCCTTCGTCGTCGGCATACTAGGGAAGTGAAACGCGTTATCTTCCCGAAGCATGGGGACCTCTCTAAGATGAGGAGCTAGCTTTTGTTAAAGAGGATGCAAGATGCAGAGCTGAGTGGTTCCGGACCCGGAGCCCTCCTGAGAAGCGGGGGCCTGGGTTCAGGCCCGGGCTGAGCTCAGGTTCGGTGTGTGCTCGCGTGCCACTCACCGAAGGCTTCGATGCAACCGCGAAGCAGCTCCTCCACCGTGCAGCCCTTGTCCAGGTCTAGGGTGCCCGCCATGGCCGCCGGCGTGGGTAGGCTGGATCAAGCTGCGCTCCGGGAGCCCCTCACGAGTCTAGGACCGGACCCCTGTCCCAGGAGAGGTAGAGTGGTAGTCTGCGGAGGCGCTGGCCGGGGGAGCCGCCAGTGGCAGGAACGGGGCGGGGGCGGGCACGCCCCCTGCTGGGCAGGGGCGGAGTCGTCGTCGGTGGCCACTCCCGGGGTTAAACGGTCTGGCCCGGGATGGTGCAACCCACCAGTTGGGAAACAGGCTGGCCGAGAGACTTCCGGCCCACCCTCGGAGTCGCCAGAGGGCCGAGGGACTCTGGGGATGAGGATCAACCCTGGATTCCGGGGGCTGGTTGATGCCTCTGCCTCCCGTAGGCCCTCTTCTCCTCGCGCACTCTCCCGAGAGGCACCTGCAGCAACCGCAGCTCGGCTCTACGCCCCTCTCGCTTCCCTCCCTCCACAGCCTCCCTTCCCCCGCAGGGTTATTTTGGGAACCCAGAGCCTGAGGGGACCTCAGAGGAATTTCTCTCTGGGATGGGAGGAGGGAGGAACCCAGGCGTCCTGCCTCCTTAGCCCCCTCCCGGGTTCCCGGGAAGGGGAGGCGGGGCTGAAAGCGGCCCCCAGGGGCTTGCCCTTGGGGAGAAGGGCTGGAATGGAGAGGAACATTCCTAGGGTGGGGGTGGGGGTGGGGGGAGCCCTCAGCGGCCCGGAGGCGTCAGCTGGAAGCCTAAGCCTGGGAAATGCGCGCTCCTTTGCCACCTCCTCCATGAAGGCCCCAGGGAGGGATCCCAGCTCAGCCTTTATGCAAGCCACCCTCCTCTCCAGCTCAGGTTCCTGAGCCAGGCTTCCATACTGCACAGTCGAACTGTGAGTACATGCACTGGCTGGCCACACTCGGACACATAGAGTGGGGTGCCCAGAAGGGGGCGCCATAGCCGTGGGGGCTGGAGAGTGCCTGTGTCCTGTGTGACTCCACCAGCAACTCCAGTACGGCACCCATGCAGGAACACTCATTCCATACCCGAGACCAGGGACGCGCCCTGGGGTGCAAGACGCCCTGGCTGGCTCACAGACACCCGGGCCTAGGCGTTCGTTCGCCTCTCATCCTCTGTGTCACACACACAATGGCACCCACACCCTGCGAACACCTAGAACCCTCGGGCAAACATATCTAGCTTTCTATCTCAGAATGCAAACCCATTCATGGGGCCAGCTCTCGGACCCTCTGCTCACTCCAGCCAGGCCAGCCTGGAGTTCCTCGGCCACGGCTGCTCTGACATCCGCACACGTGTGCACACATGCCAGACAGTGCACCTACACGCATGTACACTCTCCCACATATGCACATACTCCCATGGATGCGCACACACGCCCATTCCACCACCACCCCTTCATCCGCGGTCCAGGGCCAGCCCTTGGGCCAAACACCTTAACACCCCTCACCCCGCTCCTCCGGCCACTGGCAGAGCTTTCCGCCACGGAAAAGGCACCCCGCCTCGGGCTCCTCCGCGGAGTTCTTTAGAGGACTTTTTCCTAGGAGCCACCCAGAGCCATCCCCTCCTGACTGCCTCTTCCTTGCTGTTTGACCTTGAGAGTCACTTGGCCTCTCGGAGCCTCGATTTTCTCACATGTCAAATGGGGGTTCCGCGCGGGGGATGGTCCATTGAGATGTGGCTGGAAAGGGCTGAGTGCACCGAGACGCCGCCCCCTCCCGCGGGTTATCCAGGGAGCGTCAGCTCTCTCTGCAGTTCCCTCCTTCCCCGGACCCCTGCCGCAGACTCCCCACCCAACAATCCATCTGCTGCCCCAGGAGGCCTCTAGGGACCCGGCCCTCCTCCACGCTTTGTCGCGCCCGCGCACGCTCCACTCACTCTTGGGACCTGCGGCAAGGAGTCCGCGCCCGGCCCAGGAGGCACCACCTCCGTGCGCTCCTGCCCGCCGGCCTCGCTGCGGTTGCGGCTCCCGCCCGCTCTCCGCTCTGAGGCCAGCTCCCCGCTGCCCCGCCCCCGCGCTACCGCCCCCTTCCCTCCCCGCCCCTGCGCGGGGCTCTGCACCGACGCTGCGCCTCCCCCACAGGGGCTCCCCCTCGCCCCGCACACGGCGGTCCCTGCGGCAGCTTAACCCCTCCCCTGCCGCGCCGCCCAGAGGCCAGAGATGCACGCGGGGGAGGGGGGGCTGCGCCACGGGCTGCGCCGCGGGTGTGCGAGCGGAGGTCAGGCCGCGCGGGATGTGGAGGGCCTTATCCCCCCACCCCAGACGCCCCCCATGTCCCCCGCCCTGCCTGGTGTTGGGCAGAGGAAGCCGGGAGGGGCAGGAAGCGGACTGCGGTGGGGAAGGGGCGCCCCGCCCAGCCCCCGGCCCGGGTTCCTGTTTTCGAAACAAACCGTTCCCACGGGGCTACCCCGACCCAGGGCCAGACGTCTTCCTGCAGGCAGCGTGGGGCGCAGGCCTGGTGGAGATCTGGGGCGTGGGGTACCGGGTCCTTGTGACAGTTCATGGGAGAGGCTAGCGCAAGATGGGAGCGTTTTGGGGAGAGGGTCCTGTGGGAAGGGAGGAATGAAAACGCCGCTACCTGGAGACGAGACCTCGACGTCTGGGGGTGTTGTGGGGGGAGCTCCAGCTCACACAGGCGGGACTGGGGCCCCGGAAGCCTGGCTCCACGGCGCCAGATGGAAAGGGGCAGATGCAAGCTGCGGGTGGGTTCTCCGCAGGTTGGAGGCTGGAGGCCTGGATGCCTCTGGCAGAGAGGAACTTGGGAGGGGCAGCCGCAGGCAGTTGGGGTCCCCACAAGCCGGGCCTAGGGGAGCCAGTAACCGTTTCCGGACTTTGGGTTCAAACACACTCACTATGAAACCACCCACCCCAAACGTGCCCCACAAGACTTGCCACTCCCTGACTCGGTGCTGGGGAGTCAGGACCTCCCCCACACTTCAATCTACATAATACAAGGCATAGTAACAGGTCCTTTCTGGTCCTCAGTTTCCCCAAAATGAGGTGGGGGCAACATTGGCCTAACCTAGACAGTCTGTGAACGTCCCCCACTCAAACACTCCCCTGACTTTTGTTGAAGCAGAGCCACCTGCTTAGAGACCCTTAAAACGCCGCAGTGGGGCGGGGCTGAGGGCGGAGTCAAGAAGGCGCCAACCTTCCACAGGCCCCTCCCCCTCCCTGGTTCCTCCCCGGTTCCTCCCTGGTTCCTCCCTGGACACTGAATCTTCAGTAGTCCCCGAATCGAAGTGCGGGCTTCCAGCCCTTCTGGGCCCCACCCGAGCGGACGCCCCGCCCCCGGCCAGCCTGGCAGGCTGCTGACCTAGTATGGACACAGCATTGGGAAGAGAGGCGTGGAGGGTGACGTCGGGAACGGGGCTGGAGAGTCCTGAGCTCTGTGTCCATGGGCTGCTGCCCCCTTCTGAGGGGACGCACCTGCCACGGGTGGGGGTAAGCCACAGTGACTGCGCAGCTGCTATTGTGCCCGCCCGAGCTAAAAATATTTCCCAACAGAGAAGTTAAGGAGGCTCCCAAGGAGAATCAATTTATTGGGGGGTGGGTACAGTTGGTCAGACCCATAAATAGGAGGGAGCAGGAAGCTTGAAGACAAGATGGGAGCAGTGTCCTCAGTCACACTGGACGCTGTGACCTCAAGGCTGGGCGCAAAGGAGTGTTTCAGGAAGAGGCTTAGAGATCTAACTCCAGGACCACACCCTCTGGATAAGGAGCTGGGGCTGGACCAAGGGATTGCACACAGACTCAGCGGCAGGTTTGGGCTCTGGTCTGGAGGCTCAGACCATCTCATCAGGGGAGGGCAGGGGCTGGCGGGATGGCTCGACGCCCCAGATCTCCCGGGCGTACTGGGCAATGGTGCGGTCACTGGAGAACTTGCCAGAAGTGGCTATGTTCCGGATCACCATCCGCGTCCACTCTCTTGGGTTCTACAGGCCACAAAGGAATTCTGGGTTCACTCTGCAGGTGGGGTCTCCACCTTCCACCCCATCCCAGCCAGGGCCACCAGAGCCCTGCCAGCCCCTGGCTGAGGACCCCGCCTTACCTTGAACAGTGCACTGACTTTCTCCTGGCATTTAATATAGTCTTCATAATCCGCAAAGACTTTAAACCTGGAGAGGAATGGACAGGCAGGGAGCTCCATGAGGTCAAGGGCCAAACCCATCCTGTCCTGGCGGACTTCTGGGGACCCGGAGAGTGATGTTGCTCCCAAGGGAACCAGCCCCAACTGCCCAGGACCCCTGTCCAGCCTCCCTACCACGCCAAGCCCTGCACAGCCCAGCGGCCCCAGCTGCCCAATTCCCTGAGCGGCTAGCTCACCGGTCATGGTGCATGAGCATGTTGACAATGTCCTTGAACAGGTCAGGCTGTTTGGGGGAGAAGAAGCCACTGCTGAGCTGCTCAATGATCTGCCGAAGCTCGGGAATCCGATCATAGTACTCCTGGGCATTGTACCTGCAAGGTAGAGCTGTGGTCAGCACCCAGGAATGGGGAGCCTGGATCTTCCTCCAAAGAAAAGCCCAGAAATCCTAAGCCCCAGGGTCAACCTGCTTCTGCCCTCCCTGCAGCTACCACTGGAGTTCCTTCCCTGGAGGCCCTCTCCCTTCTGTGCTCAGCTTTTTGTCCCACTTGATGAGGATGAGGAAACCGAGGCCTGTTGAATGCAAAAAGGAAGCGGCAGAGCCCACACACCACCATCTGACCAGTGTTTCCTCTGTGCATGGCTTTCTCCTCCACTATCCCAATTCAAGCCTGGCCTCACCTTCGGGCTCTATGAGGAATTGACAGGAACACCCTAAGGAGTATCCCTAAACTCAGCAAGCTTGCTGCTGTGCCCGGTGCCCACTTTCCTCCCGTGTTCCACTTTCTGAAGCGGCACAACCCATCCCTCAAACACCCGGATTCAAAATCACGCCCAAGGCCACTCTCATCTCTTCCAACCAGAGACCAAAGCCACCTCCTCAGCAGTGTCCCCATTCCCTGTGCCCAACACTGGCCTGCTGCAAGTGACTGTCCCAGCATTAGGGTGTGAGTCCCCACACTGGTCCCCCACCCGCACTTTGTCCCCTCTAGCCCAGTCTCCATCCTGCAGTCAAAATTGTCCTTCTGGAGCCTAGTGCTGAACATCGCTCAAAATACTTCACATCTCCCTCCCGTCCAAAGGACCAAGTCTGAACTTCCTAGTCAGGCTTCACAGGAGCACTTCCCCTCGATATTGAATGCCAGCTCTTGGAAGCTGTTGGTGGGGGTGTGACCTGGTACCAACTTTCTAGAAAACAGCTGGGCAATACGTGTCAAGAGCCTTAAGAACTCATACTTTTTGACTCAGAAATACTCCCTTCTAATAATTATCTTAAAGAAATAAGCAGAGATGTGGATAGAGATGTAAAAGGCTGGTCATTATAGTGATATTTATATCACTAGGGGGAACTAACGTTAATGTCCAACCATATGGAGTGGTTAAATAAGTTAGAGCATGTCCATAGGATGGAGCACTATCCCAATAATTACAAGCATTTAAATGTTTTTGAAGACTAATGACATGGAAAACGCCTCTCCAATGTTAAATAAGATACCAGGATTCAAAATTGTACATATAGTACTCCTAACTTCTAAAACCTATATATACACACACGTATATAAATATATGTAGAAAAAGAAAACTGTGACTTTAGCCCTGGCCGGTGTAGCTCAGTGGATTGAGCAGGACCTGTGAACCAAAGGGTCACCAGTTCGATTCCCAGCCAGGGCACATGCCTGGGTTGCAGGCCAGGTCCCCGGTAGGGGGCATGTGAGAGGCAACCACACATTGATGTTTCTCTCACTCTCTTTCTCCTTCCCTTCCCCTCTAAAAATAAATAAATAAAATCTTTTTTTTTTTTAAACAGTGCTAGGGAAATATCTCCTCTAAAGAACTGAGTTTCTGGCCACAAGCACAATTAACTACTGTATTCCTATTTCCCTTTTTGCCATGGCTGCCAGGGAGCTAAGAACTTAAACTTACTTCCAATTCCACAAATAATATTCTCTCTTAGGACTGATATAATTTTCTCTTCCTTTTCATTCAGTTCTGTGTTACTTCTTCCTTTTTCCCATTTTATTAAACTTTTTTTTATAAGTTTCCTTAAAAGTTTTCCGGAATTCTGATGGCATAACCAAGACCTTGTGCGGCTTGCACTAGCCTTTCTGGGCATGCAGCTCGCTCCCAGCCGCCCCACTCCAGCAGCCACACCTTGGGGCCTCCTGCCCACAGACTATGAACTTAAGAGCCCTTGACCCCCATACCCTCTCTGGTCAAGCTTGTCCACGTCCTCCACCCGCATGCCGAAGATAAAGAAATTCTCCTCTCCTGCCTCTTCTGCCATCTCCACGTTGGCCCCGTCCATGGTGCCAATGGTCAGGGCCCCGTTGAGCATGAACTTCATGTTGCCAGTGCCCGAGGCCTCGGTGCCCGCAGTGGAGATCTGCTCAGAGAGGTCAGCAGCTGGGATCACTGTGGGCAGCAGCAGGAGGACACAATCAGCTCTGGGAAAAGCCCCGCCCCAGCTGGGGTGCTGGAGGTAGACGGATCCTAGGCATAGCCAGACTCAGAGCCCCCCACCACAGCCCTCCACTCTCCAACAACTGAGTCTCCCTCTCGGTGACTGATGGACCTCCGGGGTCTAACCCGGATGCCCCGCCCTGCTGCACAGTGTGATTGGACAAACACCTCTACAATATCACCTGTACTGCCAGAAACTGCACCACCAGGGGGTTCAATTATTGCCCCTTCCAGATTCTTCTTTAAAGGGCAAGCACTTCCAGGAGAGGTGACTAATACCTCTTCTGGGCACCAAACTAATCAGAGCCTCCCTAGGGTCCCCACAGGTGGCATCCCACCTTTCTCAGCCAGTGAGACTCTGTAGTTTTCCAGGAAGATCACACGGAGTCGGTCTCCCACCACCGGGTCGTGATTGACCACATCCCCAATGGATGTGATGAGTTTAATGATCATCTTGGCCATGTGGTACCCAGGGGCAGCCTGTAGGGGCAGTCTGGAGTCAGCTCCATGGCCCAACCCCCTACCCCCATCCTGCAACCCAGCCAAGGCTGACCTCAACCAGGACATCAAAAGACCAGAGCCATGGTCTGTGGCCCAGCTTCTCACCTTCCCCCCAATCATCACAGTGCGAGGCACGACAAACTTATTGGGATCCTTCTTGATGCCTGTGGAGAAGAAGAGGGATAAAGGGGACTGGGTTTCTCTCTGGGCAGCAGCTCCTGAGAGTGCCCACCCAGCCAGGGACCAGGCTGGGAGATAGGAGGCCTGACTTGGGCAATCACTTGCTATGTGACCTCATATCTGTCCCTTCCCCCTCTCTGAGCCTCAGTCTGCCCATCTGTAAAATGGGATGGGGACAATTCTATGTCCCAAGAGTTGTCCCGAAGCTAAAGAAGCTGTTGACTTGGAAGCATGCAGTATGCTGGGAGGTACACGGAGGAGAGAACCAGGTGACGGAGCGGGTCCCTGCCACTCACGGTTGTACATGGTGATGATGTGGAGGCAGTTGAGGAGCTGGCGTTTGTATTCATGAATCCGCTTCACCTGGACGTCGAAGAGTGAGTTGGGGTTGATACGGACTTTGTATTCCTTCTCTAGATAAGCAGAGAACTTCAGCTTGTTTTCCTGAAGGCAGGGGAGTGGGGAGAGCTCACCAACAGGCCTCAGCCACAGGCGATCCTACAGTCTCATTTCTTTCCCAGGAAGGGAGAGGACACAGGGCTCGCATGCCACCTTCATCCACTCCTACACCAGGGCAGACATTGCTAATCAATGTCAGCACTCCTCTAGTGAGGTCCAATGATGCTTTCCCACCACGGACTCCATGCAACTGCTACCAGTGGCCTGAGGTTGCAGGAGACAGGAACTTATTGGCCATTCCTGACCGGGCCTTCTGGGTCTCCAGCAGTCTCCACTGCAGGCCTGGCACAGGGGTCCCAGGTTGCAACGCTCCTCACCTGCTTCACTTTGGCCACATCCCGGATAAAGGTTTCATCGTCCACATAAGAGAGCAGTTTGCGCAGCTGGTCCAGATCTGAGATGTAATCCTCCCCGATGCGCTGTGGGAAGATGGCTCTCAGCAGGCCCATCCCCATCCTCTGTCCTCCCTGACAGAGAGGTCCCTTTCCAGGTCAGCCAAGCGCCATGCACAGCAGACAGCTCCTCCTGCTCCAGCTTCCCAGCTGGGGCGTGACCTGCAAATGTGCATCCTCCTCCCCTCCCGACCTTGAGCTGACCCCAGCAGGCCCTCCCCTGGCCTTCTCCTCATACAGGCAATGACCTCACGGCCCGGCCCCCAATCTCTGTCCCCTTCCAGTCTCACTTCAGATGTGACCTATTGATGACTCCTCCATTAGACTATAAACTCCTCCAGGCTGACCTTCATAGAAGGGCCTCCACTGCCCACAGGGCATCCTCGTGCGAGGGAGGACAATGGTTCCCCTCCCTCCAGGGCACGCAGGCTTGGGAACGAGCAGCAACAAGGGTTTGGGCCCTCCCCTGGGCACCTGTGGTAACCCACCTACATAACCATTCCCGGCTGACCCCCGCAGTGGTGACCCCTACTGGCCATACAATGACCTCTCACCTCAGCAATGACCTCTGCCAGCCCAGGGTTACACATAACCAGCCAGCGCCGTGGGGTGATGCCATTGGTTTTATTCTGGAATTTATGAGGCTCCAGCTCGTAGAAGTCCTTGAAGCTGCAAAATGGAGTTGGGGTGGGGTGGTCACCACTCACCCCTGTGGGATGAAGGCCCCCTTCCAGGGTCCCTATCCTGGTTTCTTAATGAAAGAGGCCTGTAGGGGAGAGGTGCTGCTGTGTGTAAGAGGGGGGCCACCAGGGTACAGGACTGGCCCTTGCTTGTGACAGCGACACCACCTGTGGAAGGGCCCACCCACTGTGCAGTGAGGGGCGGGCCTGTAAGTGACAGAGGCCTAGCAGTGGTGGGCCCAGCGGGAGACTTGGGGGCTCACATGGTCTTCTTGAGGATCTCGGAGTGGATGCGAGCCACGCCGTTGACAGCGTGAGAGCCGGCGATGCACAGGTGGGCCATGTTGATGCGCTTCACCCCGCCCTCTTCCACAAGCGACATGCGCCGCAGCCGGTCTACATCCCCCGGGAACGCGGCTGCCACCCGCTGTGCCAGAGAACCCAGAGCGAGGACTGGATGCGGGAACAGTCCCCAGCCCTGTACCCTCAGAACTCTGCCCCGAGCCCTCCCCATTAGAGTCGGGCCCGTGCTGCCCACGCCCCCTCCGCTCACATTAAGGAAGCGCTGGTTGATCTCATAGATGATCTGGAGATGCCGCGGCAGCAGCGTCTCCATGAGGTGCACCGGCCAGCGCTCCAGGGCTTCGGGCAGCACCGTGTGGTTGGTGTAGGCGCAGGTCTTCACTGTCAAGTTCCACGCCTGGCAGAGGAATGAAGAATCAGGACCCCCCGGCCTAAGCCCTGGGGCTGCCCACACACACTGCGGGGCCAGGCTCTAGGACACCCACCTTCCAGGCCTCCCGCTGCGATCTGTTTAGTGGGGGCTCCACTCACATCTTTCACTCCCCAGCCTGGGAAGGGGACCCTGAGGCAAAGAAGGTTAGACTGGGTTGCAAGGGTCCCAAAGCCCACCTTGTCCCAGTCTAGCCGCTCCAGGTCCACCAGAATCCTCATCAGCTCTGGGATGGCCAGCGAGGGGTGGGTGTCATTGAGCTGGATGGCCACCTGTTGGTGGAGGGAGCAGGCAGAGAGTCAGTCTGGCCTCCAAACCAAGGCTAAGGCTGCTGTCCTTTTCCCCTTCAGAGTCCCCTCTAGGGGCCCAGCGTGGTTCTAGGGCTGAGCTCGGGGTAGAGGCTCCCATGGGAGCAGCTTTGGGGTAAGAGCAGGAGAGAGCCCCCATTCTGTGGATTGAGGATCCAGAGCAGGTCACCCTCATATGCACACCCAGCCACCAGCCTCCACTTGCTCGTCTATAAAATGGGCAGGCAGGCAGAGGCTGGAGGGAAGAGCATGGCACATCTCACGGCAGGCAGCAGGCGGAAAGGGCAGCCCTCTCTACGGCCGATACCTTATCCGGGAAGGCGTCAAAGCTTGTGCGCACGGCGTCCCGGCAGCCGAACTTGGAGGACTTAAAGCGGCGGACGATGTCCTGGAGCGTAGCAGCCACCACAAAGTACTCCTGCTTCAGCCGCAGCTCCTTCCCCTCGAAGAACTGAGGACAGTGGAAAGCAGAGCAGAGTCAAGGTGCTGAGGCCACGGCCTAACACAACTGTGGGTGAGCCCGGGAGAGATCCCGCAGACGCCGAAACCTGTGAGTCCTGAACTACCCCCATGTCTGCAAGCTGGGGATCTTTCCCTCACCAAGAAATGGCAACAGTGACAGTGTCAGAAGCGGGACATTCAAGGACCAGGGAACAGCTCCTCCACGATGCCTACCAAAACCTGCTGTGCCCCAGGACTCAGCCATCCTCCCACTTAACCGGGGGGACACACGCGACACACAGGGACCAGCAATGTGCCCCGGCCCTTCCCTCTCCTGCCTTCTCTCAGGCACACGGGCTTCCTGCCCGCCGCCCAGGGGGAGACATACGTTGTCGTTGGGGTACAGGACACGAGAGATGTTTTCAGCCAGGTTACGGTCCAGCACAGCCTGGATGTAGCCACCAATGTTGACTGGGGGACAGAAGTGGGGACAGGGTCAGGCTCGGGCCCAGTGCGGGTGGGGGGTGGGTGGGGGCTGCTGACTGCCTGCGGCTGAACTCACAATCCTTGAGGTTGAAGTCGTTGGGGGCCTTGGCGGACCACAGGCGCATCGTGTTGACGATGTTGTTGCGGTAGCCGGGCACAGGCGTGTCGTAAGGCATGGCCAGCACCACCTGCAGGGGCAGCCAGTGCGGCATCAGGAGCTGGGCGCTGCTGTGTCTCACCTGTGGGGCCCTGAGAGCTGGGGCTCCGGGCTTCGTCCCTGCATTCCGCCGACTCCCAACCTCTAGGGTCTGGTCCCAACTCTGGGTGACCTCAAGCAAACCCCTCAACCTCTCTGGCCCTGATCCATAAAGAGAGGACTGCCCCCAGATCATCTCTACCCCAGCCGGCCTTGCCAGGCTGATGTAAGGATTACGGGAAGAGGAGGCCATGACAGAACCAGAGACCAAGTTGATGCTCTGTCGGCAGCCACTCTGCAGGGATGGGGATGAGCGGGCCCACCTGGCCTGAGCGCAACCTTGAGGACACTCTGGGCTCAAGAAAGGGCTGGGGGACCCAGGGCCTGGCTGGGGGAGTCACAGAGGTCAAGTCTATCCAAGGAGCTTATGGCTGGTTGACCACAGGGCTGATTAGCAGTGACTAGTGATTGCTGCCGACAACTGACTGCTTCCACGGGGCTGGGGGTGTATCCGCTCCGCCCTCCTCAGTATGAAGCAGCCTCGATGGAGTCAAGTGGAAGCTGTAGCTCAGAGAAGGACGGGACAGGCGCAAGAGCGGAGTGCCAGGTGGGCGGCCAAGCCCCTGCTGGACCTTAGCATGGATGACAGCAGAACAAATGCCCAGTTCTGAAGGCCTAGAGGTTTCTGTGCAGCCATCTGGAGGCGGATGGCCTGCAGCCACAGACAGGGGACCGGCTGAGCTGGAATCCAGGCACCAGGCTTGGCTTTAGGGCTCCCTCTCACTTGCTCTGTGACCTGGAACAAGCCCATCCCCTCTCAAGGCTTTCATTCTCTCCCCTCTGCCTCTTCCTGGCCTGCAGCTCTGTTTCCAGTCACGCCCCCAGTTCAGACGTGTGAGGAAGTCAGGTCGCCATGATTATTTTCTGATGGGTCTTGTGGGGCGAAGAGGAGCATAGTCAGGGGAGGGGCCCTGGTGGGTGGCACAGCCTCTCTCCTCCTCCCCGGCTCTGTACTTGGCCTAGCTCCCGCGTGACCCTACTGCCTCCAGCCTCCAGCTGTGTGGCCTCGGTTAACTGACTTAACCTCTCTGAGCCTTGGTGTCCTCTGTTGTAAAACAGCTCCGGGTCCAGTAGCCTCAGGCTCTTTCCCTGTATCTCCCTGTTTCCCCCAGGAGCCTCCTCCTCCCCCATTCCCTGGCTTCTCTTCACCTGTGTGTCCACCCACTTGGCCCCCTGGCTGGTGTGCTCCACTCGGCCGTAGAAGTGCACGGGCAGCGTGAACTCAGGCCGGGCCTTCTCCCAGGGGTTGCCGTAGCGCAGCCAGTCATCCGCCTCCTCCATCTGAGCTCAAGGCAGATCAGGGGAGAAAGGAAGGCAGCGTCAGGCCGCGACTCATCCCACTGTGGCCAGCGAGGGGGGCAGGAGCAGTGGCCCTGGTATGCCCCACATGGGGTGCATATTAAGGGCTCTGGGATAGGCCCTGGTCTGCTGGGATATCCGATGGGACATGATACGTGTATGAGATTTCAGGAGGTACCACAGGTGTGAACCACCTGCTTCAGCAGTGATCGGCTGGCTTTGGAGTCAGGGACAAGGATGCTTTTCATCAAGACTGGGCTTAGTTCTGGTCTATCCAGAGATAGAAAACCAAGTGGGAGTCCCTCCCTTCATTACCAGGTCCCCTCAAAGTCAGGGCCCAAGGTCGCTCACCTGCCAGCCCCCGCAGATCTTCTGGTTAAAAATCCCAAACTCATAGCGGATCCCGTAACCGTAGGCAGCCAGGCCCAGTGTCGCCATAGAATCCAGAAAGCAGGCTAGGGGTGTGCAGGGAGGTCAGTGTCCAGGGCCCAGCACCAAAGAGCCCTCCGCCTACCCCATGCCCTGCCACCCCCCACTCACCTGCCAGCCGGCCCAGGCCCCCATTGCCCAGCCCTGCGTCTTCCTCAATCTCCTCCAGTTCCTCCATGTCCAGGCCCAGCTAGAGGGGACAGGGTGTGGCAGCAGTCAGGGCACCGGCCAGCAGGAAAATCCCTCCACCCCTAAGGCTTGCCTCACACCTAGCCCCCACACCTGGTAGACGGCCTCATCGCAGGCATTCTCCAAGGCCAAGTTCACCATGGTGTTTTGCAGTGTCCGGCCCATGTAGAACTCCAGAGACAGGTAGTAGATCCTCTGCCCAAGAAACAGATGTGCAGGGGGAGGGGTCAGGGCTGCCAACCAGCACTGAGGAAGGCCCAGCTGAGCCTAGGCTTCTTACACCTCCTGCCCCACTCGGAGGTCCCAGTGTGTCCCAGCACAGTCTCCATTTTTTTCTCCCCCATTTCAGGGTTTGGAACCCAACCGGGAAGGTTCTGATCCCAGCATTTCCTCCACCTTTGGAAAAATCACTTTTCTTTTCTGAACCTGTTTCCTCATTTAGAAAATGGGGCTGGCCATATCTACCTCGGGTATTGAGGTGCTTGGGAGAGGTGGGGACCCCTTCCATACCTACAAGCCTCCCAACAGCCCAGCAGGGAGTCAGAAATACCTCCAAGTGCTCCCTGAAAGGGGAAAGCCAAGCCGAGAGAAAGTCATTTGCTCAAGGTCATACAATGACTCACAGCTAGAGTCGGCCCCCTCCCGCCCTTCCAGTGCACAGCTACCCTTGGCCCTCAAGCCTCGGCCCCAAGAAAGGGCCGGAGAGGCACCAGGACCCAGGATGTAGATGGGGCCTGGTTCCTGGTTGCCTGGGTCATATCTCCCCCACCCCTGCCCAGGAGTGTCAGGTTGCTGACATTTACCACTGACCCCAAAAGACACTTGATCCCACTGCCCCAACTGTCCCAGCTGCGCACCACCTGCTACCCAGGCACACCACACACACTTTCAATGACGCAGTGTTGAGTTTTTCAGGTCCCCCACTTCAGGTCCAACCCAGGCCTCTGGGGCCTTCCTGGCCCTGCCCCAGGAGCCCCTCCACTCTCTGAGTGGGTGCTGGGCCTTTGCCACCAGCCCACCTGAACCAAGCTCCCTGACCGAGCCCCGCCTCAGGTTCCTCTTCCTGGGCTGCCAGCAGCTATCACACCTAAGACCCCTGGATCCTCCAACCTCAGGAATTTGGAGTGACCCTTTATTTTGCCGCAGAAAACTGACCCCAGGAAGGGCCAAGATCTCCCAGCCCCCTGGCAGGGCCCCCAGCCCATTTCCTTGCCCTGGGTGCCCCGATCAGCACCTTGGGGTCCTTCTCATAGTAGTGCTGCTGCGTGCGGATCCAGCGGCCCACGAGGTGGTCACGCACAGTGTGGGCCAGCGCGAAGTAGTAGTCCCGAGGGGTGGCCACATTGCGGTCCTTCACGAGCGTGAAGTGGAGGTGCCGGTTGAAGTTCTTCTTCAGGTCAGTCACATTCTCCACGCCGGCCAGGCCGCGCACACTGATTTGCTTTCTCTTCTCCTGGTCTGACAGGGGCCGGGACATGGCTGCGGGAGGGTGGGCCGGGCTGACCGGTGGATGCGCGGACAGGAGGCCTCCGTGGTGCCTCCAGCCAGGGAGTGGAAATCCCCAGGCGCCTGGTGATTTAAAGCCGGACTCTGGGCAGCACGCCCCGCCTCCCTGGGCGATGGGAGGGTCTTGGCCTGACAGCCCAGGAGCTATTTCAGGATGAGGGGTGGAGAAGAGAGAGGCAGGCAGAACAGGGCTCAGCCTGGCCCATTCACAGCCCTGTTCTGCCCTTGTCCTCCAGGCCTCGCGCACCGGGGTCTTTTGCCTCTGTCCCTGCCTTCTGCAGCAAGGACAGACGCAAAACACAGCAGGCGGCGTGCTGGCTTGAGAGGCCCGAGGCTTGCTGGAGCCGGTGGCTGTGACTTTGGCTTAAGAATTGCCTTGATTTGGCCCCGTTCCTGGGTTATAAATAAGGCCGGGCTGGACTGTGGGGTCTCCAGTGGGAGAGTCTGAGGGGGCTCTGAAGTGGGCAGGTGTCGGGAGGCCCAGCCTTCGTCAGAGCAGCTTGGTTTGCTTTAGACAGTTGCCCAAAGACTGCAACACAGAGGCTGAACGGTTCCTGCTCAGGCTTACCCTAGTGACTATACTGGGGGCTCTCATCACTGCACGCTGGTGGGAAGGCCACGTGTTGTGGCAAAACTGGACAGGAGCCCCACCCCCTTACAGGCTGAAGGGCCAGGATTGAGGGTCAGTGCACCCCAAACAGAAGAGTGCAGCTAGTGGAGGATACTGGGCCACTTGAGAAAAGGGATACCAGGACCCTGAGTTTCAGGGGCTGGGATGGGGGAACATTACCTGAGGCAGGGCTACTACCCCACCCCACCCCCACCCGAACTGATCTGCTCTGAGCTCCTCCTGTCGCTGTCCCTCAAGGAGCTCTGAAGTGACCTTTTGAGAGGGACGGTCAGATTACAGGCCAACTTCGGCTAGGGGCAGACAGGCTGGAGTAGGGGCCCCTGGGATCTGTAGTCCTACGGGCCCACAGGGATAGGAGAAACTGAAGCATACTCCCCAACCCCCGCCATAACATTGGCAGGTCTTCCTGTGAGGCAGCTGCCAGGTGATTGGAAGCCTCCCACTCACTCCTCCCACCTGGTGCCACCACTGGACAGGGACTTGGTGGTCCAGGGTTCACGGCTATGACCTCACCTGTAAAATGGGAGCCCCTGCACCCCAGAACTTTACACAGTTCATCTTCCTTTGGAGGCTTCGGCTGCCCTCCACTGCTGGCCCCGGGCCTGGCCCCAGCACGGTTAATGCTGTGTAACCTTAGGCGAGTTGCTCTCCTTTTCTGAGCCTTGGACTTGAATCAAATTCATAAGTCTTATGAAAACCAACTTTGGATCCTGCTTTCTTCTTTGAGCAAAGGGAGCCCAAGGTCTTGTGCTATTCAAAGGACGCCTGGGCCTCCTGGGGCGGTGGGCCGGTGCAGGGAAGAACTTGGTGTTCTGGTCTGAGGACTGAAGGAGGTCCGAGGCCTGGACAACTGCAGAATGCTACTGAGGGGCTGGTTCAGGGAAAGCCAAGTTTTTCCCTGGGGACTTTCTCAGCCACGGCAGGCCCAGTCCAGTAATTACAGCTCAGTGTGGGGGCCAAATTCAAGTCCCACCCAGGCTTTCTGATCCCCAAGCCCTGCTCTGCCCGTGCCCCAGGACAGCCTTCCTGTGCTGGTCTTCCACAGTGCCATGCTTCACAGTGGAGGAAAAAGGTCCAAAAGGAAAGACCTGTCTTCTTTTAGAAGTTTTTTATACATTATATTAAAAAAAAAAAAAGAATGCCTAGTGGCACTCTGGTCCCTTCACAGCTGCTGTCCTCAGCCTCCTGGGCGGTGCCTCCGCGCGGCTTCCCCTCCACCTTCTACCAGGCCCCCGGGCCCGGCTGCTTGGCCTGCACTCTCCGTGGAGGGCTGGGCGAAGCAGAGCTCAGGAGGCTCCTTGGCAGTCATCCCTGGGCGAGGCACACCAGTTACAGCTGTCACCTCACACCCCAATGGGGGCTGCACACTTTGGCCCCACAAACTTTTGCACTGACCCCTAATTGCCTGTAAGACTTTCTTTTCGTGCCACTAAGGACCTGCTCCCTACAAAGCACTCCTGTCTTTTTATCCAGCTCCCCAAGTTAATGCATTCAGTCCTTTTCCAGCGGTTGGCCCAAGGCCCTCTTCCTGCTTATCAATTCAGTTCTCATCCTTCCTCTGCACTCAAGGCACTTGCTGAACTGGGACATATCCTGTTTCTACTGGGAAACAGACGTACTTTCTACTCGTTTTTTCTTGTGGGTTCTTTCAGTCCTTTGTTGTGCAGTGACTCCCAACTCTTTCCAACCTCTTTTCCCTTTGCTGTCCCAACCCAGCAGGACCTTGAAGGTTCAAACTGCCCTATTTCTCCTGAACTAGGTTCTCCGTTTCTTTGTCACTCCCTACTGTTGCACGTGCATTTATTTTAAGGAATTCTGCAAGCACACGTTAGTTCCAAGGAGCTGAACTAACCCAAGGCTGTTTATGCCTGACTAGGTTTCTCACCAGAAATCCTGCCTCCTTCCCTGGACCAATCTTGGGTTTCTCTGCAGGGCGCTTGGCTGGGTCTCAGTAACAGAGCCCTAACTCTGACCTTTCCCAACTGGCGTTCCTAGTACCACAAGCTCTCCCGGGTGGGGAAACACTGCAGCCAGAAGCACAACAGGAACAGGGGGTGCCCTGTCCTCTGTAACTGGGTCCCGCAGAGGCCTTTTTCCACCCAGGTTGTGTCCAGGTGGGTGAGGAAGTGCTCCCCATTCTGCCACAAAGGCAGGTGTCTTGCTGCCATTCTGAGGTCCAAGCCTCCCTGCTGTCTCTCCATTTTAGGGTCTTGAGCCGCCTGGAGAAAGGCCCAAGACTGATGTCTTCAGTCAGGCACTTTGTTACTCTCCAAAACCTTAAAAGCTGACGGCAGGGAGCAGAGGAGTGAGCACAGGAATGGAGCTGGCCCCAGGGGAGAGAGACAGAGATAGCTGGGCTGTGGTTAAGTCATTTATTGATTTTATTTCTAAAACCCACATAGCGCCACTTTGCCTCTTCCAGAGCTTCAAAGAGCTAATTAACCGCCCAATGAGCCCACCAGGGAAACCGAGCTTGTGGGGAAGCAATGAGGTGAGGCAAAGGTCAAAGAAGGTAGCCAGGCCTGAGCCCTGCCTCCATTCCATCAGCAAAGGACAAAGACTTTTCCCTCCTCCTCCTAGTCAACTGAGGTTCAGAGCCGGGTTAGGGAACCCACTGAACTTTTCAAGGCTTCCTTAACGCTGCAGGCCTACAGAACAGGAACCCTGGAAGGGGTGCAGACATCTGGGCTTTGCTCCAGATCAACAGTAGTGGCCAGCTCCAGCTTGAAGCTGGAAAGCAGCCCACATCAGAGTTGTCCCTACTGGTCAGCTGCTGGGAACAGCAGGAGCTTGCCTCCTTGTTCCACCCCTTAGCCTCCCCAAAGGAAAGAAAAGCAGCCGGAGAAGGGCCAGCTCTCCCAGGGCAGTGCAGCAGGGCGAGGACCTCACTACCTTATGGAGACTGGACATGGATTTTTCTGGTGCCACATGGGCACTGTCCAGACATGAAATAACACAGCCTAAGATTCTTCATAAAGAAATGCTTACAAAGCAGAATGTGGGACACTTTCTCTTGCCCCACCACTCCCCAAAGCCTGCAGTGCTGGCAGGCTGCAAGTCACCAACAGAGAAAGAAAAGCCACTTGGCGATTTTAATTTTAGCTGCTCTGTGTCTGACAGGCAGGATTAGCTGGCTTGACCTTTAGTGCTGATGCCTCCCTAGGCCCAGGGCCTTAGTCAGGTGGCAGCTCCCAGGCACAGACCACAACTGGAGCTCATCAAAACGGGCGGGGGTGGTGGTGGTGGTCCTAAGCTCCAGGGAAATGCCTTCAAAAGGACAGGGACCGGAAGGGGTAACCAGGGAGAAGAACCTGGCTCCCAGCTATTAACTAGTATACAAGAGGGAGATAGATGGTGGGGATGCCCACACACACTGCTTCCCCCAGCAAAGCCACACAGGCAGGTAGGCAGAACACTTCCTTAGCTAACGACCTACAGGTTCCCCAGGGAAAAGGGGACAACTGGGGCCGTGGGCTGAACACAGGTAACCTTGGTGACGTTGACGGTGATGGGATGGGTGGGAGAAGGGGTTTAAGAGAAAATAAAGAAACAGACCCAGAAAACCACACTGCTCTTTTATTCAATGGAACGTCCCCCTTTAACGCAGTGTTGAATCATACACCGAAAAAAAGGCCCAGAGAAATTTCTGCAGATTAACCAGTGAAGAGAACGCGCGTTATACATTATTGTCAACATAATCACTCCATAAAAGGGGGAAAAAGCAAAATGAAAAACAAGGGACTCAACACCCTGGACACTGCAAAAACATTCAGACATTTGGGATTAAAAGAAAATTTAAAAGGAACCCTTCCAGGAAGGAGAGGAACAAATGGAATATGAGGCAGCTTAGGTGCTCTGGAACATGGAAATGACTCTCCGGACTGGCAGACAAGCCCATGGTGGCTTGAGCAGCCACACCTCCCCCTGCCAAGGGTGTCAGGATGGATGTGGACCCCGAATCTGGAGATTAAGCCTCGCCTCTATGAGGGGAGCAGAGACAAAGCCCCACACTTAAAAAAAAATCTCCGGGCGGCTATGGCCCCTTGTAAACCTTCGAACCAAAGAACGACCCCTCCCAACTAGCCTGATATTACTAGCCAAGGCCTCTGCCTAAAACCATTTGCTCCTCTCTCCTTGGAAAGAGAAGAGTGAGGAATGGAGAAAAGAAAAAGGAATCTGATTGCAGCAGAAGACCGGGGAGAGCGTCTCCTTGGACGGAGTCTGAAGAAAGTAAGAGATAAGGAAATAACAAAGGGAAAAGAAAAAAAATTAATAAAAATTTCACAATATGGAGCCAGCGTGTTCCGATTCCATCCACAAAAATAACTCAGGCTGCTTTGCCGAACCATCCTGTCCACCAGGGGCGCTGCTGAGGCTGTCTGCCTGGAAGGGTCACCAATGGGCGCGGAAAGTCCTCACTCTCATGGCTCGGGCCATCGCCGCTGCGGGGAGGGATCCTGGTGGCCCAGTTTGGGGAGAGGCAAAGGGAGTTGGGTGAGGAGAGAAAGAAGACAAAGAAGACACTCGATGCTACGGGGCGCCAGGAAAGCACAAGCTGGCGCCCCTACTACCACCTGCCCGTACCCAAGCGAGTCCTCAGTCACTTGGCCCAGCCCGGTGCGTGCACACACACACATGCGTGCACCCAATCACATGCGTGCGTCCCAATGTCTGGCTCCATATGGTGAGGTTCGGCGTGTGTTTAAACGAGACCAATTCTCTCTATATATAATATATATTTTCTTAAAAAACCGAGTCTAGTTCTGTGGTGGAGGCGGTGGGGGAGCTGGAGGCATCCCGAAGGGCGGCATGCCCGCCACCCCCATGCCCATCATGGTGACAAAGTTAGAAGGGTCCATGGGAGGCGGAGGAGGGGGGGGTGGGGCATACATCATGCCGGCGGAACCAGGTGGCGGAGGCGGCGGAGGGGGAGGGGCCCCGGGCGGCAGAGGCGGCTGGACCCCGGGGGGCAGGGGCACCATAGTGGGGTTGCCTTGCATCTGAGGGGCTCCTGGAGAAGCTGCGGCAGCCGCCTGCTGCTGTTGCCATGGCGGGATGGACCCTGTGCCAGCGCTCGTGGTGGTAGTCGTCGTATCTGGGGTGGTAAAGAAGCCCAAGGTCACACGCGCGGGGGCACACCGCGGTTCTCTGCGGCTGCTGCCTTGGGATGGGGGCGAGAGGCGCCTGCTCCTTGCTTGGCATGCGGTACGGTGGTGGGGGGCGGGCGGGCGGGGCTGTCCTGGTGATGGGGAGTGAAGGGGTGGGCAAGGACTACCCTGGGGTCAGCCTCAAGGTCTCTGGGCTTAACGGAGTAAGCCCTTTGTCACCAATGCCCCCAGGGAGGGCTGACAGGAAGGTACCAGACACAAGAACCTGCTATGACATCCCTCCGCCCATCCGCCGCCACCACCGAACGGCACATTCAACCTCAAGGCCACAGCTACTCTCCCCACTGCCAGGTCCCATCCCTGCAGTCTGTCAGGCCCCAGTCACATCCCTCTCCAGAACATGCATGCAGCACCACCCACCCCGGCCATAGGAACAGGCTTGAGTCAGCTGGCTCACTCAGCCAGAGAGAGCCTGGACTTCTGGCACCCTAGCTACTATGGCAGGCCCCCCGACACAACCACATCAAACATCAGATCTCCTCCCCAAGACCCCTCAGGGGCCACAAGGCCCTTTGTTTATACCCCCAGCAGAGATCAGAGTCTCACCCCAAGGTGCCGGCCTGCCTGTGTGAGCTGTGAGGTTCTCTCTTGCCTCTCAGCGCCCCTCCCGATCCCACCCACCCCCACAAGCCCAAAATATGCCACTCACTTTGCTGCCATGGCAAGGGGGTACTGGAAGCCATACTGCTGCTGGGCGGAGGGGGCGGTGGAGGCTGCTGCTGCTGCTGCTGCCATGGGGGAAGAGGACCAGAGGGCGGGGGCGGGGGCTGCCCACTGGGCGGTGGCGGCGGCGGCGGCATCATGCCCATAGGCGGCGGCGGCATCATACCTACAGGTAGGTATAGAAAAGGGTGAGGCCCTTGGGATAAGAGAGATGCAGGACAGAACCCCATTCATTCCCAGGCCTAGATGATGCCCCCAAACGAGCAGATGTCAGGCTGGCTCCATTACCTTTTCCTTGATGCAGGCGATAGACCCCAGAGCCCACAGGCGTACTTCCCAGGTACTGATCTTGATGGAAGGAAAGAGCAGGGACTTAGCAGGACATTTGAACTGACCAGGGAAGACGCCCCCACCAACAGCTTATTCAGCCACACAGCTTGCAGTTACTACTCTTACAAGAGTAGTTCTGGAACTTTGCCAATGAGATAGGCCTGTGCCTACCCCACACAGAAATTCTTTCCTGAATCAGAATGGAGTCTTGGTGATCCTCTTGGAAACCAAGCCTTGACAAAAGACCTAGTGCAATACTAAAGCCACTTTTGAGAACTGTTTCTAGCTCACCGTGACCTGCCGTAACCCCTGCTTACCCCGAAGCCCCAAGGTTTCTGGTCTGACACTTACTTACCCATTGGAGGAGGGCCATGGTGCCCAGGCGGGTGGGGGCCCTGGTTCATCGGTGGCGGCGGTGGCTGCATCCAAGGGGGTGGGGGTCCATTAGGGTTGTGCTGCATGGGATGTCCACCATGGCCACCTGCCAGGCTGGGTAACGGGTGCGGGAAGCTGTGGGGGCCACCTCCAGGCCCACCGGGACCGCCTCCATGCATGCCATGGTAGGGCCGATTCTCTGAAGGGCCAGAATTCATCCAGGGCGGGCGGCTCTGGGTGGTGGACATGAGAGACTATGTGAGAGCATTTCCAGCCAACGTCCCTGCCTGCTCCCCCTGGTGGCAACATTGTTCTTTTCGGCTATGCCAGAGGACCAAAGCACAAGGACAGAATCTTCCCAAAGTGAGGTCCCCAAACATCCTGACATCCTGGAAGAACAATGTTGCCAGCCATGTCCAAGATACCCGGCCGTAGCCCCCAATCTCTGAGGAAGATACGGGGCCAGGCCACAAGAACCAGCCCCTGAAGCTCACCGGTGGAGGTGGGTTGTTGGCCGGAGCAGCAGGCCGAGGCGCACTGGCCAGAGGTGTGCTGGCAGGTCCAGAGGTGGAGCCCACAGATGCGGGCACGGGTGCTTCACCCAGTTCAGCCATAAGGGACAAATATTCTTTATCCATCCGTGCTTTATCCTGAGCTGACTGGGGGTCACCGGGCCTGAAGGTGGGGTGGGGGACACAAAGAGAGGGGAAATCATTAAGGAAATTTTTACCCTGAGAAATTCACACAGAGGAAGTTTTGAATAACTGAATCATCCTTTCTAACATCTTCCTCAAAACAGTCTCATCAGCTCTTCAGTTGTGTGCCCAGCTCTGCATCTGGGATTACATGTACCTCTGCCACAGCAGAGACCCTGAGGCAAGAAGAGAGGAAGACAGTGAGCATCAGACCGCAACCAGCCATGCCAGTCAGGAGAGCGCAGGTTCTTCTAAATAGCAAGTCTCATCAAATTCTGCACTACCAGTCTGAGGAAAGGAGATCTATGAAGCACTGAAACACGGCTGCCAGGACTACCTTAACAAAGCCACCCCAAGTGGAAAATGTTGCTATCAAGTGCTGGCTTGCAACTAATCAAAATCCTTACATTGTTAGTCTTCTTAAACCAACCTTCAGCAGCAAAAAGGGCACTTAATTTAATATTGAGCCACAGTAAAGACACATACCCAGAATGGAAGTCTCCAGTTTCCCTGGGCTCAAGATGAGCAATTAAATAGGGGTGTTCTGCACAGGCAGTTCCTAATGATCTTAGCCTTTAAATCACCATTACAAACCATATTCACGGAAACAGAAAGGAAAGCTTCTCTTGGATCCACTGGTTAATAGAAGCCAACCAACGAGCTAAAGAGCTGTCTGTCCTTACCCCACAGGCTACCTCCAAACCATGACTGCAGCCCCTCACCTTTGGAATTTGCAATCAGAAGCAATGTGGCCAGCCCCTCCACACTTGGTACACACTGTGGTATTGGTAATGCTGCGGGTCTCTGAGCTCTGCCAGGGTCTTAAGATCCTGTTGGAGGGAGGGGGAACGTCAACTCCAGGGCTATGGCCAACCTCCCCCTGCTTCCATAGGCTCTTCAGGTCTCCGTGTACTCCCCTCTAAACTGATCACATACCTGTTATCATCTTCCCGAAGGGTGCCATTCAAGCGAGCCAACTCCCGAAGCTGCATCTTCCGTAGATCATTCTGGTCCTCAGGGGTCTCAATACCCTGCTTCAGAATGTTTCTTATCTAACGGAAACACAATGGGCAGTTATGTAAGCGCTGAGACCACCACCTAGAATTCTGGCAAGAGGCTTCCTTTCTGGCTCTCTCACCTGTTCTACTGCTTTTTTCACATTCTCCATGGTATTGGCGGTAACCAGGGCATGAAGTGGCTCATCTTCTCCCGGCAACATCTGGCCATCTTTGCGCCCAACTTTCCCTTCTTTCACAGACCCTTTCCCCCGGATCATAATCTTGGCATTACACTCCTTTTCTATGTTCTTCAATGTGTTCCCTCTGTCAGAGGCAAAAAAATTGGAGCTGTTATATACCTGAAGTGCAAATTCACACGCCAGAGGGGACGAAGGCAGGCTGATCACACACAGAAAACCACAAAGGCAGAGAACTGGATTTTCCCACCGAGAGAGCCATGACCTCTAAGTTAAGGTCAGCCACAGCCATCCTCAAGATTTGCCTTCTCTACAGTAAAATGAGAACGTTAAAGGGATTTTTCTAACAGAAAGGCATGAACTCAGCCAAAGGTCCTACAAAAAACACGAAGGTGCCACCAATGGCATCCAGTTTGGCACAAGACAGACACACCTCATAGGTTCTTAGAAATTCTGTATCCCATAAGCTAGAAGTTACTTACCTGGGCCCAATTAGCAGCCCCACAAAGTTGATTTCTGGATACTCATCTTGTGGAATCATTACTTTATCACTCACACGTGTTGCTGGAGGTCTAAGGAAGAAAAGATTCACTGACTCTGCACATTTCTGAGAGGTGACAACGGCTCACCTAGAACCTTTGGCACCAATTACAGGTGATGAGGGGTAAGAGTTAGTATCAAAACTGTTCTACCAGGTCATGTACAATCTGCACGTGTCCTTTCCCAGACAACCCAGCCCCTCTGCTTACTTGTAATCTGCAGGTGGCTTGAAATCAGGGTTGAGAGCAACCATTTCTGTGATGAGGTTATGCCGCTCCTCTTCCAGCTTTTTGCGGGTGCGGAACTCACGTGTGTTAAGCCGCTTCCCCTCACTATTGTAGATGGGCTCAGGGGAAGGGGACCTGTGGGAAACAGACCACCATTACTGCTCTACCTTCACCTTTCTGTCACTCCCACATAGGCTATAAGAAGTATCCCAGCCCCTCTGCCTCAGACCCTAACACAACACTCTTCGGAGGAACCGACCATAACGTGTGCTATTCAAGATCGTGTGGAATGGGGAGATGGAAGCTGGCTTAGCATTAGGGAGACTGGCGTGTGTGTGAGAAAGGAAAAAAAAATGACTGTTTTTAAAAACGATGAGGGGGAAAAAGTCTGTCCTTCTCAGGGAAAGTCTCTGGACTGCAAATGGCAAGGACAGTACTCTCTGGAGTCTTCTTCCCAAAGGATTTTTATCATTTGCAAAAAATTGTACAGTATTACAACTTTATGAACCACGGAAACCCCAAGTTTAGGTAAAATGTTAACTCTTGCAGAGCTCATGCCCTATCAGGAAGTGCCTGTACCCCTACTACCACATAGTAAGTATGAGCTCTTTAACCCAATGCAACTAGGACTCAAGACTACTGCAGCTACTTGGTCCCCACAACGGAGAGAGGCAGTTCAAGGCTTCATCTCTGCTTTTCCTTCAATGGCCTGACTGGCTGTGTCCAAGGCCCAGGAGTCAACCTGTTTTCTGGCCGTTCGAGGTTGGGGAGTCTGGGTAGAGAAAAACGTTAAAGTGCTAAAGCAGCTTCTGAGAGAGGCTGCAAATGCAGATTTGGTCAAACACTTGTCTAAGGTCTGAACCTGCAAACAGCAAGGGGAAAACCTATGATTCTCCACCAGAGTTTACAAGTCCAGAAAGCAGATTTTCTCTCTCTCTCTCTCTCTCTCTCTTTTAAGGAGTAAAATGCTGTTGCTACAAGTAAAAAAATAGTAATGATAAATGGTCAGTTTACCACAGCTGGATTTTGCGGTAATAAAAAAAGAGAAGTTACGCTCCTAGAATTCTGAGTTAAGATTACAAAAAGGACCACAGCTTGATATTCTGAATGAAAATTTAGTAGCAGCTGCAAGAAGGGAAGAGACCATGTGCATCAAGTTATTAAAAAAGCATCCTGAAAGTAGTCAAGATTCCTACACCCTTGGTTTAGTTGAGAACCTTGCCTAGTTGGAGAGCAAGGACTGAACTCGGCTGCGCCCACTGTCTTCAGCCTAAAGGGAACCATGTCATCCGTTACACACACGATGGAATAAAAGGTCAGGTTTGTTCATGGCTAATGACGGCTAAAATGACACCTCCGTTTCTAGCATTTGTATACACTGTTAGCACAATCCAGTAATAGTGAACAAAAGCAAACATACCCCAGCTTATTAGACTATCACCTTATACATTTAAGTCTACAAGCAATTTTAAAACATTTTTAACTGTGCGACTTGAGCAACATCGAAATGGCATAAAGTGGCTTAATATTAAAAATACACCTTCTTTAGAAATAATCTTATTAAGGTAAGAAACTCATGCATTTCCCTCCAACCTGGGCTCAGAAGCAAAACCAATCAGGCATTAGGGACTCTGAATACAAGGGAGAAAAAGTCTGCACTGATTTTATTTCTAGCATGCTTGACATTTCTAATTCCCACCGGGTAACTGTCTAGATTGAAGCATTTCTAGCTTATCACCAAAACAAGTTTTACCAGTACAAAATGGTCATTTTTAAAGGCCTCACAACAGTTTACCCTCTTTCCAAATTATGAATGTGAAAGCAAAAGCTGATATTCTAAAGGTTAAGGTTGGCCCAACTTCTTCACTTTGAGTAGGCATCGTATAGATCAACTAAGTTCTAACCCCAGTTCTCCAGGAAGCAAAGGTTTGTTAAAAATTCAACCTTTTGAGGAATTGCCTGGTAACCTGCAGACATAGTATTAAAGGAAAAAAGGCCAAAAAGGCACTGAACAGTTGTGGTCTACAATCTACAATGCAGATCTTTTTAAAAAAGTCAAGAAATATAAAACACAACCCTCCAACCAAAATCTACAGGTGAAAAAATAATGTAAGTAAAACTGAAGTCAGTAAATTTGTTTCCTGGCGAAGGGCAGCAGAAAAATATGTAAGAGTGGTCTCTAAAACCATTACATCTTTCTGATGTAACAAGATATTAACTGGGTAACAAAAGCCAAAAACAGTCTTTTTTAAAGCACAGTCTTTTCAACTCTGCTGCACGGACTGAGAAATTTCATTGACCTTCCAATTAAATGGACCAGATTTTTAGCTGTTCAAAGACCACACTCAGCCAATAAAATTCCTGTTTAAAAAAAGTTCATTTCCTTTGATAGACTTTCCTTTCCTAGGTGAAACTGGAAACTGAGAAAACATGACCACAGCTGTTTGAGGACCACATTCCCCTTAAAAGTGGGGGTTGGGGAAGAGTAATTTAGGACTGCCTTCCCAAAACAGGTTGAATATTCTGGCCCCTCTCAAGACCCCCAGGCAATGGCCAAGGCTGAAATTAACTGGTAGTGAAGGAAGTTGGTTAGAAATCTCATCTCTTTTAAAACCATCTCAAAACCATGAGCAGGAAGATTGCAGCAATGAGCTGACCAGATTGAAAGTTTCTGGCCTTAAATTCAGTGATGCTCAAAAATATTCTTAATCCCTGCATCGTGTACCTGTGAGAAAAACTCTACACCTGGGCTTTTAGCCAAAGCGGGTACTGAAAAGGCTGGTTAAAGACCCACCTCACTATCCCTACAGGTGGGCAAATCAGGTTAAAATATACATGCTTACCAATTGGAAACCAGTTGTCCATTTTCCTGTAACTTTTAATTCTGCTAGTAATTAAGTTCCATTCCAATTTTCTAACTGACGACTGATTATACATACTGCTAGTTAAACCCTACTCCCCAGAATGGTCAGAGCACCAGTCGTCTTACTAGGATTTTATCGAACTGACACAACATGTTGCCACCAGTAAAACGTATTGAGAAAAAGGTAAAAGCGTTACTGTCAGCTGGTTAAAACTGTTTCCCAACCTGTCCTCAGGGTTAGGGGGGATGCCCAGGTCTCCTGTGCGCAGTTTACGAGTCAGGTCTTCTATCTGCAGTTGCACTGGAAGAAACCAGGTTAGGAAAGAAAAAAAAGGATGGAAAAAAGACAATGTTACCAAAAAACATCTCAAATCTCAACAACAAGCATGAAGAACTCGGAGACTTTGAAAGGGACGATTGATCAGTGAACACATTGAGGCAAAGACTCCCAACCACCTATCGGCAGGAGTCCATTTACATCTACAGGTATTTTTCACTTCAAAATGGTTATCACTTAAGGAAGCAAACAGTTTGTTGGAAGAGGGGTTAGCAGTATAGACTATTCACTAAGGCTAACATCAAAGCAATTATTAGGTGTTTCACCTCTCCCTCACCAAGGCTTGCTGTAACAATTGGCACTCAGAACCAAACCATGTACGTTATCACTGATACCCCGTTCCAACCAAATTAATTTCTTGAGGGCAAGACTCGAGTTAATTTTTCTTCATTAAATACTAAGCATAACCCAAATGACCCAATTAACGTGGGACAAGGAAAAATACCAGTTGAGCAAAGATCATTTTCACTGATATTAATTACTTAAAATTCTTTACACAAGACATATAATAACCAATTCAAGACCTCATAGAAACTCATACTTCCTGTACAGCCAGATTCTTACTAGTAGGAATCTCCCAATACCTTGTGCTTTTATTCAAATTTTAGATGACAATCCAAATACCTTAATAAAACAGTAATGGTAAAGATGCAAGAAGTCTGTTTTTAGACTTGCTCCTCATGTGGGAATAAAATAGGGTGTAGAGGATGGAAAGCGTGGGTCAGGGAGAACGGTGTGGCCCCCAAACCTTGACAAATGAGGCTGTACATGAGAAAGAGACATGAGGGTTTCACAGAAGTCCAGTGACTCAGGGACATGCTCCCAGTTAATTACTCAAAATAATGGGACCTGCAGAGTCATACCACTTTCTTCAGCGCGCTGAATAACCACCTATTCCTTACCTTTGCAGCATTTGAGGTTCTGAGCAGACATCTCTAATAAGAGCAGGTCTTACTAGGTTGGTTTGAAGTTGAACTGACTCCAAGACAAGATTAATACACGTCTAACCCAAGGTACCCTTCTAATTTTAAATACATCCCACAGGGCTACACCACACATCCATTCAAACTCTGAAGAAATTAAAATCCACATTAATATTGAAAAAATATGAGGAACATGCTGTACAAGGCAGTGTGTACTGCGAGAGACAGAAGACACATGGCTCCCTACGTTCTTTTAACGACAGAAAGTTCTGACCTGCCAGTTAAGTATGAAACTCAACTCCAGGAGAAAGTCACCTTCACGGAGGGTAAGCAGTTCTCCTCCTAACGGGTCTATGGGGGCATGGGGTCTGATTTGAGAAAATAGCTGGCACTTAAATTAAATAAAAAAGTCACTATCTTCCTCAGAGTAGAGATCTACATCAGTCCTTGCTTTGATTCTAGCTACTGACTGTGGCTATAAATAGCCCTTAGGGCTCACTGCATTAACTCCCTCCACAGGAAGAGAACTGGAGATGTAGAATGATTTTGTTTTCCCATTTTCTCAGTCTGCTCGTATCCTTGAAATATTGTTCCACAAGGGACACGTTCACAAGGCTGTGAAGATCCAGACCCGTCTAATAAGAGACAGAAGAGTAGGTGGGCGTAGACATGAATAGCAGGGAAAGAAAGTATCAGTACTGCGATTAGACGCTCCCGACACCTCCAACTCCCAGCGGTCTAACAGACATTAAGACGCTACAATCTCAGTAATAACAACATGCCGGCCTCGATGCTTTTTACTTGTGAAGGCCACGGCCCCACAGAGGTAGGAAACCACTGTCCTAATTTACTCCACAGGGAATGTTTATCTGGCTGGTAGGAAATGTTTATCGAGTGAACTCTTTTGAGACCGCTGTGCAGGTACATGAGTAAAGGTCAAACTTGCATTAAAAACCTTATTATTAAAGAAGAAAAAAAAAAAAGTAATTTTGAGGTTAATTTCATTTCCGCTGTGGACAGTCATTATTAATCCTTAAAATTTCCCCAACAGTTCAGATCTTTTATCCTACCACCTCATCCCATACCCAAGCAGTATCCCTTTCCCAGCAGAGTTCTTTAGTAGTAAACACCAAGAGCCCTCATTTTAAGACAGCTCTCCAAATACCAAACCAGAAAAACTGCTGAAGGAAAGGTTAAACTCAACAAAATAGTAAAAGGGGGTGTATTGTAAAACACTTTCAGAACCACTTTTTGATAAAATTGAGGGGTTTTTTTCCTTTCAGAAAGTACCTATAAAAAGTAAAAGACCACGTTTTAGGGAAAGGGAGGAATAGGAAATTACGGTGAAAGGCCGTGCTGTGGAAAAGTTATCTGGTTTTACAATACCTGCAGTGTTCTCCACTGGGGCTGTGTCCAGAAGAGTAAGACACTCACCTCATCAACTGGCAATGACAGCAGCTGAAAAAGGTAGGGTTCTAACCTGGGGACTATCCTTACTCCTAAGTGGGCCAGTCTACCTTCCTGGCACTCATGGAGAACACTGCTGTTACCAACAGACCATAGCAAGGAGCTGCAAATGCAGGACCCACAGAGCAAAAACTCAAGGATTGATCACGTCAAAGTCGTGAAAGTCCACCTGACCATACGTCATCTCAAAAGAGAAAACTCTAAGGTATCAAACCTAAAACAGATAAAATGTCATTCAGAACATTAAAAATCTGAAAATGCATTTGGGTGCAGAACGTGTATTTACCTATATAAGCTCTTTCTTGTTCCCGAGTAAGTCCAGGGGGGATAACTGTAGGCATTCCTGGAATCACCGTCTTCTGTTCCATTGTGTCTTGGTTCCAGCGGCTTCTCTTCCGCTTCTTACTTGGGAAATCTAAAAGCAAACAAAGTCCATCAGATGCAAGTACAACCCCACCAGGCTGACCAATGGGCAGTTCAGGATACTTATGACATTACACACAGCTCAGCAGGTCGTGAAACCAAGAACTTGACCTAAAACGTAAATGACCAAGAACAGAAGACAAACCTCAGAAATCAGAGATATATGGCCACTACAAGGGCACCTGTACCTGGGTCCGAAAAGTTAACATTTCAGAGAAACTCTGTAAATTATAGAAACAAAGGAACAAATCTTAAAGCATAAAGTTTCAGATAGGGAAATACAGTGTTGGGAAGATATTTACATCATCCATGAATACTTGAAAAGTCCCAGAGAAATAAGAGTAGAATGAACGAACAAACAAGTTTATAAAGTTATATTGGGGGACTGGCTCCTCCCACCTCCACTCCCCGCCTTATAACTAGGCTTACTGGGCTAGAACACGACTAAACTCATGGCAGGATTCTTCAACAAGTTCACTTTCTTCTTCAAAAGCTTAATCGAAATCAGCTTTCAAACTTCCTGGCTAGTTGGGACACTTAGCGTCTGACATATCAAAAGTTCAACAAAGAACAAACTGTACAATAGTAGCCAAATCCCCCTTCCCCAACATATAAGCAGAAACTCCCTACACATTTGGTACACACGTCATTCTACTTTCCCAGGGGGGCGGGGGGGGGGTGCAGTCCAAACTATGAGACGTATCAGACTTCTGTAAGGTAAACTTAAGGAGATTAGGGGGAAAAAATCCCCGCCCCCAAAGAGCCACAACAGGTCTGAACCACCCATGTTCTTAGAACTTTCGAACTCTTTCACTCTTTGTAGTGAAAACCTCCCATGCAGTCGACAAAGAGGAGCTATTCTTGGTACTTTTCTTCCTTTCAGACTCGTCTACAACCAGGAAGAGGATGTTCTACGTCATCACTGAACCCTTTCCCACCCTCCTGACATGCGCACCCAGCACCAGTCTAGCCACTCGACCCCCTCCACACCTCTCCCCTACAGCAGGAGCTAGAGGGCAACAGGAGACTCCCCGCCCCCCGACCCAGCTTTTTGGTCACACTGCATACCCTGGCAGCGAACCGCGCCTGCGCACAGCGAACCTCCCGCCCAGACACCCCCCCTCAATTCCCCTCTGAGCGCGTGCGCACTCGAAGTACTAGAAACAGGTCGCGCGCCCCGTGGCGCCTCCGCCAGGGCCTCCCCGGGCGCGCGCGCGCACCCCCGCCGCGTGCAGCCGCCGTCGCCGCCGCCGCCGCGCGCCCCTCAGCCGGCCGGGCCCGTTCGCGCGACGTCTTTCGCGCTCTCTCGGCCCGACTCACCTCCTCCGCCGCCGGCCGGACCCGGCTGCTGATCCTGACGCGGCGGCTGGGTTGGCGGCAGCGGCGGCGGCGACAAGCGCTGGTAGAGCGGCGGCGGAGGGGGCGGCTGCGACGGCGGGTACGAGGAGCCCGGGGAGGGCGGTGGAGGCGGCGGGGGGGGCGGCGGTGGCGGCGGCGGCGGCGGAGGAGGCAGCGCCGCGAAGGGGAAGGCCGCGGTGAGGGCCCTCACTGAGCCCACGGGCGGGGTAGGCGGCGGCCCGGGCACCAGAAGTCCCGCCCCAGGCCCGGGGGCTGGAGATGGCCCCGGCTCGAAGCCCCCTTTGGGCCTGGGAATGGATGGAAGGCCCGGGGAGCCCAGCTTACCCAGCGGCGTGGCGTTCGCTCCGGTCGCCATGGCGCCCCCGGGGACCCGCACCGGCGGCTCTTCCTCGGCGGCGGCTTCTCCTTAGCGAACCTTCCGGGGAAACGGGACCCGACTGCGCTGCCGAAGAGCGCGCGGAGCCCGTCCTCGGGCGGCTGGCGGCGAGCAGCGGCGGCGGCGCGAGACGCACAAAGAGGGAGGAGAGAGGGCGCTGCGGGGGCGGGCCGGGGGCGACAGGGCCGAAGCCTGGATTGGGCCAGGCTGAGGCAAAGAGCCGGAATCGGCGGCCTCTAATTGGCGGAGCTTCAGTCCTTCTCGATGCGCGCTGGGATTGGCTGGACCGTTAGGGCAGGCGAGGAAATGGCGGCCGAGCCTGACGAGCTCGAAGGTGTCGCAGCGCGCACTTCGTTTGTTACTGCGCGAACTGAGCTCGGAGTCCAGAAAGGAGGGGTTAGGGTGGGGCAAACTGTGACGCAGGCTCCAACTGCGCTCTCATTGGCTGAAGTTGATTGAATCAACCAAGCTCGGTTGCATCGTAGTGTCATTAGATTGGCTGTCACATGTTCAATTTTTTTTCCATTCCACTCCCCCCCCAGAGCCGTTTCACTGGGAGTAGCGAGAGGTCGCAGCGGAAAAGCCGTGGTTCAACGAGATTTACCGCGAAGGAGAGGAGCAGGAGCGCGCATGCGTAAATGGGGCAAAGCTCCTCTCCGCCCCTCGCTTCAGGGTTGATTCCCAGGGGTTCTGAGCGTAAACCCTAGGTGACGTTAATCTACGATTCCCATGGTAACCCGGAACCGGAGTAGGGGGCGGGGCCAGCGCGCTCCTTTACTTGTCCTGTTGACGCCACAGGTAGAAAAGGACATCCTGTTTTCTTTGAAAAAAATAAGAGGTGGGTTGGGGGGGAGGGAAACTATAAAATAGTTTAATTGAAGGAGTAAAAACATCTGAGCAGATGCAACAACATATAACCTTGGGCGGAAAACGATGTAAAGTTGTCAATATTAAAATTAGTTTGCAATTACAATACAGTCCCACTGGAATTCCAGCGGGGTGGAGGGGTAATTAAATAACCGTGTAACGCGGGAGGTTGAACCCAGGGATCTGGACCGCGTCCGGATTGATCGGAAAAAACAAAGGGAGCACCTGATGCCATGATTGCTTACATTACAGGCGGCACTGATGACAGCAGATCATCAAAGCAGGACAGCGCCTCTTCCAGTCTGAGGCTTGTTACAAGGAGTCCCACACAAAAGTGGCATGGGTTCAAGCTGCATAAACCTACGTGTGGCCCAAACAGATGGCCACTGGCCGGAAAGAATGTATATTGTCCTGGAAACGAAATGTAGCTCTCTCTTACTCTCCCCTTGGAATAGGTTTCTTGTCTGGTGACTGCTTCTTGACCCTTTCCTCCTGCACATACACCCTGATGTAGTACGGGACGAGATGGGCCTGCATCCCATCAGTAGACGGTCCCCAGTAGTCTATAGCAGTCATTACTGTGGTGTTCTTGAATAGTGCTGCGGGCATCCACCCTATGAGCTGAACAGCCTCATTTGCAGTCCCATTTCTGCATTCAGTACATGTGGGTACAGGCTGTCGTACTTCTACCTGTAATGCTGACAGCTGTCCCACACCATTCCAAACCGCAGGCCCGAGCCGCGGCTTGGTGCAGTTAGCTTGTTTGCTCATGAAGGAAAATACCTTTAATGGTCTCATTGAAGGTGGGGTCAGAAGCCTTCCAGCCTTGCATCCAGTCCCACCACCATGGTAGGCTGGCAGAGGCAACAGTGGGAAATTCAGTGGACAGCCAACAATCGGAGTGGTTGCTGATGGCTGCTAGCACACAGGCCCACTGTAGAAAGGTGTTTCCAGAGCAGAGTTGAGGGGTGATAAGAGAGATGTTTAATAGGAACTAGTAGAGATAGATCTTGGCAGTCTGGCAATACACAAGCAACAGTCTGTCTTTGGCTAATATCATTACACCAATTGGTGGGTGGCCTGGCCATTGGTACCGTGCTCTACCTGGCTCTAGGCTAAGGGCCTTCTGTACTTGAAGGGCCATGGGAGGTGTGTGTACTTGCCAGACTGAGGCTGTAGAAGTTCCCTTAGGAATTGAGGTCTGCTGTGGGTTGTATCAAACAAGGGTGAGGAACCAGGAGGACATTACTGTAGGTGCTAGCTGTAACCCCATTATGAATCCCTCTCCCCAAAGAGCTGCCAAGGAACACCAGTGGGACTCTACCTGTCCCTGCCAAGGTCAGGTGAGGGTACTTTTTCCTGGGGATATGTCTTCTGTTGGCAAGAGCATGTTATTTTTTCCCAGTCCAGGGTGCAACAGAGGCTGCTGGGTGCTTAATTGTAGGATAGGTGCTGCCCAATGTCTAGCGAGAAGGTTGACAGGAGTGTTTGTTCCAAGCTCACAGGCAGTTTAAAAGACAGATTGTGCACTGCTGGAATGAGCCAGAGTCAGTCTCAGAGCATTTTTCAACAGACCATTATCTCTCTCAATGAGGCCGGCTCTAGTAGGGTTGTACAGCAGATGGAACCTCTAATCTATATTGAGGGTATCTGCCCAGTCTTACCCTTGACATCCCATAGAATGGGTGCCTTGGTTGCTTTCAGTGGCGTCCGAGGTCCCATAGGCAGCACACAGCTGTTCAAGGTTTCAGATGGTGGCTTGCTGTGTGGCCCGTTTGCACGGGTCTGCTTGCGGTAAGCTGGGAGTTGTGTCAGTGCACATCAAGACATGGCGTGAACCTTCGGATAGTGGCAGGGGGCTGATGTAGTCAACCTGCCAGCAGGTCAGCAGGGTTTCCCCCCGTTGTAGGCCACCCGTGTCTTGGGGTAGCCTGCGGGAGTGCTTCTCTGCGCAGTCAGTGCATTGCTGACAGGCTGTGACTACATTGGAGTAGTGGAGCGGTAGGACCCAAGTCTTTACCACTTCCCATAAAGTCTTCTGCCCTTCGCTGTGGGAGAGGTCTGCCCGCAGAGCTCCCCCCGGCCACCGCAGATGAGAATAAGTCTACCAAGACATGATCTGCTTGGGGAGGAAAGGCTGACCAGTCTCTCAGAGGAGGAAGGTATCAAGCCTTTCTCAATGGGCTTGTATTGAGCATAGCTGCATAGGGATGCACATCACAGAAAGGAGGTGTGGTTCACAGATAACATTTCTGGGATCACGGGGGTCCTTCTGAGTCAGGGTCTGGTAGACAGGGTGACACCAATCAGCTGTTAAGCCTTGGGAAACAAACTTATTTTGTGCTTGGACCATTAACATTTAAATTGAGGACATTCTTAGCAAAGCAGGTTTCATGGGACTTTTGCATTCTTTCTGAGGCCTGATCGCCCCACTCTGGGAACCACCGGTATGGGCACAGGGCTGCACCCCCCTTCGGCATTGTTTGAGGCCTGAATCAGGTGGGGGAAACAAGGCAGCCAAGAGATTAGGAGACATTTTACATATAGAATGAGGACTCAGGCTATGATAAAGCCAAGGGGTGAGGGTCTTTTGTCCCTCCTCCACAATCCTCTAAGTCCTTCCCTGAAGGACCCTTCACGACTGTGCCTGTCTTAGGTTGTTCCTTGCAGAACCTTACCTGTCATTGACCATCCATCCATCCTCCAGGGGCCAAGCAGGGTGAAGTGAAGGGGGCAGAGGGTGCACCCCTGCCAGGAGGATAAGTTTTGTCTCCTTAGTGGCTTATGGTCCCAAGGTTCCCTAGCCATGGGACTTTTTCACCTGTCAGCAGGGTTACAGCTCCTGAAACCAGGCAGGACAGTTCCCAACACTTCATGACGCATCTTTCTGTGGAGTCACTTGACCGTGTCTTCTGCTGGAACCTCTTCTAGCCAGTGGATACATCCCAGGTTGTTGACCCCAGCATTGCCAGGGCTGCAGAGAAGTTGGTGTCCATTGATGTGGTAAAGAGTTATTACCTTTTCTAGACTATGCTCATAAACATCCTTCTATACGTACTGTCCCCATAAGGGTCGCTGAGCCGCCTGCCGGTGGTCTTGTTGCCAATGGGGCAACCATAGGGTTAATCCTCTGTATACTGCCCTGCTTTCTGTTCAAATCATCAGTGGCGCTGGTTCTTTCTTGGGTTATGAGTATCCAGATGGCTCTCAACTCAGCCCATTGGCTACTTTGTCCCAAGCCATCTTCCATCCATATGCTGTCCATGCTGAGCTGATAGGCTGCTGCCCTCCAGGTAGGTGGCTGGCCCTGGCAAGAGCCATTAGTGTACCAAGCGTCCTCAGGCACAGGTGCTTGTCCCTCTTTAACAGCAAGTCCAGACATAGGTAGGGGAGCGGGGGCCTCCATGTCTGCATCTTGGTAGGTAACCAGACCCTGGAGCTGCTGCAGTTCTTGGCTCAGAGGGCTTTGTTGCCCATTTGCTGCTCTGTTGGAGATATGCACTCCACTCAGTTATAGTGGCCATCTGTGACCTGGCTGGTGTGGCTCAGTGGATTGAGTGCTGGCCTGTGAACCAGGGGAGTGCCGGTTTGATTCCCAGTTGGGGCACATGGCTAGGTTGCGGGCTGGATTCCCAGTGGGGGGGGTGCATGAGAGGCACCACACATGGATGTTTCTCTCCCTCTCTCCCTCCATTCCCTCTCTAAAACTTAATAAATAAAATCTTTTTTTAAAAAAAGAGTATCCATCTGCACCACTGAGCTCAGGGGTTGGTTTACAAGGTCTTTCACCCAACCAGCAATGGGATAGGTAGTATGTACTCCAACCTCAGCTGATCCAGTGATGGCTTCAGTAGCTAGGAGAGCCTAGTAAACAGTGTTTATTTGTTGTTCTATTGGGTGCTATCAAGCCTCCGCTCCCTTCGAGAGCTGGGACCAGAAGCCAATTGGTACTTCTGTATGCCCTTGTCATTGCCAGAGGCCTCTAGTATAGCCCTTGGGGGTGACATGGATGTCTAAATCACGTTTGAGTTTGATCTATAACCCCTAGTGCTTGTACCATCTTCACCACTTCTTTAGTTCCAGTTATTTATGCATTCATTGGTTGATTCATGTATGTGCCCCGACTAGGGATCAAACCTTCAACCTTGGTGTATCCGGACAATGCTCTAACCAACTGAGCTACTTGGCCAGGGCAGGACCTAATGTATTTTCAAAATGTGCTTCGTACTTTTTAAAAAATGTAAGACGTGATTCCATTTACCTAACATTATTATATATGTATATAAAGAAATGCATTGACAGGAAAGTCACCAAATTTCCAATGGTGGTGGAATCTTAGGTAGTTTTTCCTTTTTTCCTCCTATTTCTATAAACTATTTTAGTTTTTCATACTGAGCAAGTATTATTTATATAATAAAATACAGCCCTGGCTGGCGTGGCTCAGTGGATTGAGTGCAGGCCTGTGAACCAAAGGGTCACAAGTTCGATTCCCAGTCAGGGCACATGCCTGGGTTGTGGGCCAGGTCCCTGGTGGGAGGTGCGAGGGAGGCAACCACACATTGATATTCTCCCTCTATTTCTCCCTCCCTCCCCCTCCCTAAAAATAAATAATTAAATCTTTAAAAAATAAATGTCTCCTAAAAAAATAAAAGTTAAACATACCTACCATATGACCCAGTCCTCCCATCCCAAAGTATTGTCAATGTAAGAATGTCTCAACCTGTATGAGAGTTTGAAGGTTTTTTCATTTTAATTATTGATTTGGGAGAGAGAGAAACATCGATTTGTTGTTCCACTTACTTACGCATTCACTGGCAGGTCCTTGCATGTGCCCTGAGCCCGGATAGAACCCACAACCTTGGTGTATCAGGAGGACACTTGAACCAACTGAGCTACCCATTATTAATACATGCCACAACATAGATGACTCTCAGAATAATTGTGCTTTGTGAAAGCAGCCAGACAAGAATGGGGCACATCGTGTACGATTCTATTTATATAAATTCTGAAAAATGCAAATTTGTCTACACTGGCAGAAAGCAGACCAGCGGTCACTGGGGGGTGGCAGGTGAGAAGGAGCAGGAGGGTGTGATTACGAGGAGGCAGAGGAAGACTCGGGGTGATGGAAACACTCGTTATCTTGATTGTGGTGATGGTTTCACAGGTGTGTGTACATGTCGAAGTCATCAAGTAGTACATTTTTAATATATGCAGTTTATCACATGCCGATTATGCCTCCGTAAAGCTGTTTTTAAAAAGAAACAACAGGCCTGGCTGGTGTAGCTCAGTGGATTGAGCACGGGCTGGGAACCAAGCGGTCCCGGTTCGATTCCCAGTCAGGGCACATGCCTGGGTTGCGGGCCAGGTCCCCAGTGAGGGCCATGTGAGGAGCAACCATACATTGCTGTTTCTCTCCCTCTCTGTCTCCCTCCCTTCCCCTCTCTCTAAAAATAAATAAATAAAATCTTTAAAAAAAAAAAAAAGAAACAACAGAAGAAAACCATCACTGAGAAAGATCTGCCCACCGCTGCACACAGGACTCTGATTCCATCACCTCCACTTGATGTCCCACTAGGAAAGGATTATTTCGGGTTTTGGTTTTTGTTTTTTTAAGCCATTATAGGGCTTTAATTTTTGAGTGATTACTTTAAAATATTTAAACTTGATGCTTTATTACATAGTATTTCATATGTACAAAATGATGGTTGCACCTTATGTGAGTTAGGAACTGAGTTATAAATTGAACACCCGTAAACCTACCACTCAGCCCGAGAACCAAGATATTACCAATACCTTTTGCAAATTCCTGGGGTCCTGCCTCACTCCACCCCACTCCCCTCACAGGAATCAGCATTCTGCATCTTGTGCTTTCTCTTCTTCTGACCTCCTAATGGAGTTCTGTCACTTGTGCACCAAACAAAACTAAACTATTACCACCAAGCAGCAAGTGGTTTGGCTTTGCTCTAATACCGTGTGCAGCTTTATGTAATTTGGCATTGCCTGTCTAGGAGTCATCGGTGGTGTTGTGGTTTGTGTTTTAGGGTATTTCCAATCCCCCCGACAGCCCTGTAGGCAGACTTCAATGCGATACACCCAGGAAAAGGCGGCTCAGCAAGCTCACTCGGGCCAGGGCCCTGACCCCAAAGCATCTTCTCCTCCAGGTCACCCTTGTGCCCTCCCTCGGAAAGCATGCCGAGGGGCCACTCTGCGCCAGGCAGTGACCGCGTGCTGGGTGCGCCACAGTGAGCGCGGCCACTTTCTGGTTGTTGCCTCTCCTCTTGACCCTCACCTGACTGGCATGTGGGTCAGCTCCCTAGATGCCCAGGCTGCCCACACCTCTTCCACTCACGCACAGAGTGACTCATCCCAGAGGCTTCTGTCCGGGGAGGGCAATTCGACAGTAGCTACCACAAGGACAAACACAGCCACCTCTGCCCCAGCAATGCCACTCCAGGAATTTGTCCTAATGGGACACTTCAATCTATACAGAGTGGCACTGGCATAATATTTATTGCAGCATTGTTTTTAATATCAAAGTAGTAGAAACAGATTCCATCCATGGGGACCTAATTACAGGAGATTATTAGTTATGGGAAACCCATAGAATGGCATACCACTGGCTAGAAAAAACGAAGGAAGAGCACTGATCGCGGAAAGCTCTCCGGGACAGATCTTAAAGGGCAAGATGCGAACAGTGTGTGTGCACCATTGCTGTGGTGTGAGGATGGGGAAGAATGAGGCCTGACTGCTTAAATATGCATACGTACTTCCAGAAGGGCTCATACATAAGTGGGACCTGGGTGGGAGACTTCTCATAGTATCAATTTTGTATTTTTAAGAAATCATGTAGCAGCCCTGGCTGGTGTAGCTCAGTAGATTGAGCGCCAGCCTGCGAACCAAAGGGTCACTAGTTCAATTCCCGGTCAGGGCACATGCCTGGGTTGCGGGCCAGGTCCCCTGTAGTGGGTGTGTGAGAGGCAACCACATACTGATATTTCTCTTCCTCTTATTCTCCCTCCCTTCCCCTCTGTCTAAAAATAGATAAATCTTTTTAAAAAGTTCTGTACCATAGACAACGGCTACCAATTAAAAAATAAAACAAGTTCAGTCTTTCAATACATATTTCCAGGCTTCTCGATCTTTCTTCGGCTTGTGGCTAGCCTTGCTATCACCAAATATTTGATCAGAGGCCCTTGCTCTTCCCAGACTGCCTACTTGGTTACACTCAGCAGCCGTAACCACCCCCTCAAACTTGCCACAAGGTGGCGCTGTCTGCAGCTTGGTGCTCTGTGTGCTGGTCAGCCCTCCTTGTGCACCTGGGGTCCGGGGCCTCTGCTGAGTGGGAGCTCACCTCCCACTTCTAGCACTACTCAATTTAGTCCTATGCCGCCGTCAGGAAATCTAGAAAACTGAAAGTAAGCAACCATAACTGTCACCCACCATTTGGCCTATCAGATGCTCTCCAAGCAGGGGCAGACAAACCGTCAGAACTTGGAAGATCCTCCTCCTCACTCTCCTTTGGGTCTCACAGAGAACACAGGCAAGAGTGTCAGTGCACAGGGGCTGTGTCTCCTGTCTGGCCTGACTCTCCGCTTCAGCTGAGAGACCCAGTCGCTGGCAGTCAGAGCAGCTGGGGCTCTGCTGCAGTGTGGACAAGGAGATATGACAACCATGGGATCGACCGCCAGGGGCCCTGGGGACCGGGCTGCTGCAGGCTCTTCACGTACGCTGCTATCTACCAACCACTCATGTATCAAATATGTCCCAACAGCCCCAGGTGTAAAGAAGTTCTTATTTAAACACTTGCCTTGAATATCACAAGGGAGATAACTGGGCCAAACTCAAGTCCTGGCCCCTGGGCCTTTGCTCAAGCCCTTCTCCCAGACACAGGGCCTTCCCACCTGCTGCAGCCCTGGCCCTGCCTGTGCACTGAACCCCTCCTGCGAGGCCAGCTGCCATCCTGCCTCCTTGGCCTCACCTGCCCGAAGGCTGTGGTCGAGAGCAGGCTGGTCAGTGCCTGGCTCGACATGAGGTTCCCCGCAGGAGGGAGCCCAGGGCGACGCAAAGCACAAGGTAAGCCATGGATGGATGGATGTGCCCTCAAGGTACAGGCTCCAGTCCTAACTGGTGTGGCTCGGTTGTTGGGCATCATCCTGCAAAAGGTCACCAGTTCAACTCCCAGTCAGGGTACATGCCTGGGTTGCGGGTTTGGTCCTCGGTTGGGGCCTGTATGAGAGGCAACCTGCTGATGTTACTCTCCTTCTCTTTCTCCCACCCTTGCCCTCTCTAAAAGTAAATAACATAAAATCGTAAAATAAAAAAAATAAAGATGCAGGCTCCAGAAAGGACAGCTGCCCTACCTGGGGTCCACATCCTGGCAGTGGCCCCTCTGTGAGCCCAGGGCGAGGCACTGAGCAGGCCCTCCGGGAATGCCTGTGAAATGGGCACAGGCTAATCCTCCCAGTCTACCCTGATGATAGTGCCCACGTTCAGTCAGCCCGGTCTGACCGAGCACCCTGACTCCCAGGCAGCAGGTGGGAGGCAGGGAGGAAGCCCTAGGCCTGGGCAGGAAATACAGGTCATGGCAGGCTGTCTCCATGGGCCTCACTGGGGCTGGGTGGAGCAGCTCTTGGCTGGCCCCTCCTGGACCCTGGCTGCCTGGTAAGATCCCACACAGGCAGGGCTGCTCTGGATGAGAGTCCCTTTGTTCAGGGGCCTCCCGTCTACATGACTCCTTGGCTACACTGCAAAGCTGAGGGCTCATCCTAAGCAAGGGAGCCCAGAAGCACTGCCTGAGACACCCTCTGGGAACACTGGCCTCCCCACCACTGCTGCCTGGCACCCCCATGGGGGAGCCACCACCACACTGGTGGCCTGCCCTTCCATGATGCATCCCCAGCACCTGATGCCACAGAAAGATATGCTGGAGGGAGGGGAAGGAAATGAGACAGTAGGCTCAGCTCCCCTCAACCCAGAAGGACAAGTGGAATAAAATCAAACCAGCTTTAATACCAATATAGCTCTCTCTTTTAAATACTATGTTCCCAGGACAGGGTGCAGGAGCAGGGTCTTGGCAAGAAGAGTGGAAAGGAATGTGGAACAAAATGGAACGGATTGCCCAGGGCCTGCCCTGACCCTACCCTGGGCTGCCTAAGTGGAGGGGGAGGTGACAGCAGCTTCCTCTGGTCCAGTTATTGCAGGGGTGTGGGGTGGGCTCCCCTCCCCTCCCCTCCACGGCCCCGAAACTTCTCAGGATTATTTCTGCCCTTCGGCCCAGCAAAGCTGGGGGCCTGGGCTCCTCCGATGTGGGAGGGGCCCCTTTGTCTAAAACTGACCGGCTAAGGCATGTGGGGGGGCGGAATGTCGCTGGCAAGGCCTGGGCTGCTCAGTAGCTGCTCTGGTGGCCGGTGAGGATATAGAGGTTGCTGTGCGCCCCCGGGTCGTCGGTGGGGGTGCTCTCCAGGATGATGTCTCTGGAGGGGAGAGAGGACCAGAGGCAGGCAAGGCAGGAAGGTGCTTGGGCACATCCGTCTAGCCTCAGGGGCATCTGAAAGGGAGGCCAGGTCCTACCTGTGGGCCCCAAGTACTCGGAAGACTCTTGTCTCATCTGTGATCTCCTGGGTCACCTGGCAAGAAAAGGGACACTGGAGCCACCCCAGCAAGTCCTCTCCTAAGAGGTGGAGACAACTGGGTGGAGGGCGGCCAAGTGCCCGAGCCCCACTCACCTCGTTGGTGTCCAGGCTACGGCCTTGCATCCCATGGCTCCAGAAGGCCAGCACGCTGTCCTGCAGGCACACTAGGAGGGCCAGGCCGCCATCAGCTCTCTGCCTGCCCTGCAGACGCCGGCTTCCCCGGCCACAGCCTGGGCCCAGCGCTGGGCCGCAGGGGTCCTCACAGACCGCAGGTAACCGGGATGGCCCTTAAAAGGGGCTCGGGAACCCGACTCCTTGTCCTGCTGCCAGCCCCAAGTCCCTGCAGGCCTGGGATACGCCCACCCGCACTTCTGTCCAGCCACTTACCCACAGTCTCAATGGGGAAGTCAAAGGTCAGCACAGGAGCCAGTGTGGCCGTGGGCTCGCCCAGCAGGTTGACCGTCCTCACGCAGCCTGCACAGGGAGAGGGCTGGTGGGTGGGGTGGGGTGGCTCCCTTCTGGGGAGGTCACCCACATGGCTTCCCTCACCCCCTACCCTCCGCTGTCCGAAGCCCTAACACCAGGGGCACTCACGGTCAAAACAGACTAGGACTGTGTCCCTGTCCACCTGGGTCACCTGCTGGGCCGAGCCTGGGAGCCCCTCTGCAGGCAGAGAAGGGAAACATGAGCCACCAGCCCTGTGGCGGCCCCAAGAGGACACGGGGGACATGCTCCAGGCAGCCCTTGGCCACAAGCGCATTTCACTCTCACAACCTGGCAGGGTCAGGGTTCAGAATCTCACTGCGCAGCTGGGGAACTGAGGCTCCAAGAGGCCAAGTGACCCTTCCGCAGGCTCACGGGGAGTGGACGTGAGCCCCAGGCAGCTGGGGGAGGGCCCGGGCTCTGGAGTCAAGAGAACCCGGTTTTGGGACTCAGTCACTGTGTGACCTTGAACCTCTGAGCCTTGCTTTCCTCATCCATAACACAGGCATGATGATGTCAACCTTGCAGGGCCACTGTGAGGATTAAGAATGAAATCCTGCCCTGGCCAGTGGGTTAGAACAGGGAACGAACACGCCAGGGTTGCGGATTCGATCCTCCATCAGAGCACGTACAAAAATCAACCAATGAATGCATAAATAGGTGGAAAACAAATTGATGTTTCCCTCTCTCTCTCCCCCTACCTCTCTCTCTCTCTCTCAAATCAATTTAAAAAAAAAAAAGAAACCCTGCGTGTTTGACCCCAGGTCCAGGGCCCGGGACCCGGCAGGCTCTTAGCACACTTTGCCCTCTCCTTCACCCACTGCCACTCACGCTGCTCCCGTGAGCTGTCCCACCCCCCACAGTCCTGTGTCCTTGCTGAGTGGAGGCCACAGGAGCCCGCCGTGCCCGGTTTGGCTCTGTCCTGCAGCCCCTGCAGCGTTGGTCAGTTTTTTCTTAGCTGCCAAGCCCTTTGGTCTAATGAAATCTTTTATGGGAGCCCAGCTGAAGGGAGACTGGGCTTCTGTGGACACACGCACACACGCGCACACACACACACACACACGCATACACACGCAGCAGCCCAGTCCTCCTGCTTACCAGGGGGTATGAGGACATCAGGTGTCAGGCCAGCCTCCAGGGGCAGGACATGGAACAGGACGCGGCAGCCAGGCCCCTCGGGGCCCTCAGCCCCCACACACACCTGCGGTAGCTCCTTCCCTTCCAGGACCAGTGGCTCCAGCAGCCCTGCTGGGCTAGGCAGGGGGCTGGAGAAGTTCTGGGGGTAGCAGGGATGCTCAGGTCTCCATTTTTTCCCCCAAGCCCCCTGCCACCCACCCGAGGGTCCCTGTCCTCACCCCACCCACTCCACACCTTCAGCAGCAGGAACTTCTGCAGTGGCTCATACCACTGCAGCAGGAGCAGGCTGGCGGGCAGGGCGGCCAGCAGGAAGGTGCTGCCCGTGTAGGGGTTCCGCACTGCAAGAGAGGCCAGACCGTGGGCCCCAGCTGGCCCTGCGCCCGAACCCCTCCCTGGTGACGTCCAGCCCAGCTCTTACCCACACGACATTGCAGGCAGCCTTTGGTGTCAGGAATCTTGGTGGACAGGGCAAAGCGCCTGTAGGGGGGGACAACCAGGGCCTGCATCACGGGTGCCATCCATGGGTGAGGCCCCCCCAGAGCCCTAAGAGGTGGGCACTATCACCTCCTCTGTCTCACAGGGAAGAGACTAAGACTCAGAGAGGCAAATCAACTTGCTGCTGCAACTCACTGTGAGGGGCCTGGGATCTGAAGCCCACCTCACGGCTCCAGCACCCACCTCTACAGCCAGGAGCCCGTCCCACCCAGGGATTTGGATCCCAGAATTACCGCTACTTGTGTGACCTTGGGCGAGTCACTTAACCTCTCCATGCCTCAATTTCCTCATCTGTAGAATGGGCTAACTGGGCCACCTGCCTCGTAGAGCGAGGCATCGTGTGCACTCACAGAGGGCCAGCTCTTATCACCCTGCGTTGCTACTTTCCTACCTATTTCCAGTCACCGAAAACGGAGAAATGAATGAAAAATGAGAGTGCAGAGGGGCCGGGTGCTGATGCAGGTCCCGCTCCACTAGGCAGCCGGAGTGTTCCTGACAGCCCATCCCTGCCCGCGTGACCCGTGTCGCAGGCGGGCAGACAGGCCCGCAGACTAAGACTTGCAGAAAAAGGCAAACGGCCTGCCCCCAGCTGTCTCAGCTGAGCCTGTGGCCACGTGCGGCCAGTGGCTGGCTCCCCTTGGTGCCTGGGAAGAAGTGGGGTCCTTGCCTTGCTTATTGGTTGTCCCCCCCGAACTCCCAAGGGACTTTCTGAGCCTGTTTCTTCCTCCAGGGAATAAGACTACATATCAGCACCCCTGCCGTCTCCTCCCAGTGACTCAAGCCTTGGGCGCTCTCTGCCGGGATGTGGGCCCCACCAAGAAAGCCAACGCCTACCTGTCCGTCTCTCTCTCTCTCTCTGCCCCTGTCCTCGCTCTTCTCTCTCCCCTTGTTCCTCCCACTCTCTTCCCCAACTGGCCTTGGGCAGATAGTTTTGTGTTTGATTTTTTCTCCAAGCAATTCTGGTTCTCTGCTCTTTACATTTGAAGCGGACACTGTGACTCTGTGATTTTCCAAACACACACCCAAAGCGGCCTGTGACTCGCTGGGGCCATGATGGGCCTGTTTCCTGTAGGTCGTGGGCCAAGCAAAGACTGGCTAGGGGAACGAGCTCAGGAAGCCTGGGGACCGGGGCTCCAGATACGGCCCTGGCGCGAGCATGCTGAGGAAGGGCATCTCCCCAGCCCGGGAAGCCACTGGCTTGGCCACCCTGGTCTGGCCCACGGGCTTCCACCACCCACCCAGTCAGAACAGCACCCAAGCCCACGGCCCAGCCACCCTGGCACAACTCCGCCTCACCCAGCCAGCCACTGACCGAGGTCCCCGCTTGCGCATCTCCAACTCAAAGTGACAACGCTCAATTCTGCTCCACCCACAGCTGATGACAGCCCCATCCTTCCCGTTGCCCAGGCCAGAAACCTTGGAGTCATCCTCAACTCCTCTTTCTCTCCCATCCACCAATTGTCAGGAAATCCTGTTGGTTCAACTTTCAAAATAAAACCTGAATCCAACCATTTTCCACTTCCTTCACTGCTACCCTGGCCCAAGCCACCATCACCTCCCATCTGGTGATCTCGACGGGCCCTGAAGGTCTCTGGCTTCCACCCTGATCCCCTTCAGTCTGTTCTCAGTACGGCAGCTAGAGCGATTCCACAAACACCTCCGGCCACACGGCTCCGCTGCAGTGCTCTCAGGCTGCTCCGAGTCAAAGCCAGAGGCCTCACTGTGGCCGCAGGGCTGTCCTAGGTCACCTCCCTCCCCTCACTCACTGGCGCACACCAGCCTCCTTAATGGTCCTCGAACCGGCCAGGCCTGCTCCTGCCGCAGGGCCTTTGCACAAACATCCCCTCCCCCTGGGATGCCCTCCCCTCAGATATCCATGAGGTTTGCTCCACCCCCTTGTCCAAGTCTTTGCTCGAAAAACACAGTCTCAGCGAGGTCCTTCCTGACCACTCTGCTCTGTTTAAAACCACAACCCATGCCCCACACCGCCTGGCCCTCCGCCTCCTGCGCTTCTCCACGCAGCACTTGCCCCTCTGTGTAGCAGCACAGAATACATTCTCCTTTTACGTGGATTCTTTGTCTTCCTCAACAAGAAAAGCTGGAGAACATAAGGGTTTCCTAGTTCACAGGAGCACTTCATGGCCCCAGACCACTGCCTGGCATATGCCAGGTGCCGAATGAACGAGGCACTCTACCCTGGACACCTTGCGGGGACCGTACAAGACACACCACACCCTGCTCCTCCGGAGGCCTCCCAGCCCCTCCCTCTCTCCAGAGCGCACTCCGACCCGTGCCCAAGTCCTGTCAACCCCACTTCCTCCACGTTGCTCTCCAGTCCTCACGGTCCTGTAGCCCCCGTCATCTTGGGTCACTACGCTGGCCTACTTTCCAGGCGCCCGCAGTCTCCCGCTCAAACCCTCCTCCCCGCTGTCCCCACAGCCTGCCAGCAGGTGCCCCTGGTTTTCATCTCTCCGGTGACGTCCTCTCTCCCTCCCCCCAGCTCCAGGAGAGGGCACGTGAGCTAGGCCTGCCGCACCCCAGCCCCAGCTCCTCATCCCCCGGCCCAGTGACTGGCTCAGGGGAGGCATGGACCTAAGCTAGACCAATGAGAGTCGGCCCCCAGACTTCTGTGAGAATTACTTGGAAACAGAGGTTCTGGTTCCATGGGGCTTTGGCTAGCAGGATGCTGGCCTGGAACTGCAGGCACCCCTCAATTGAGTGGAGGCCCCATGTGAGAATGAAGGTGACAAAGGAAAAGGGAGAGATGCGGAAAGATTCCCGATGATGCCATTCACGCCTGGATCCAGCTGGGCCTGAAGCTAACCCTACTCCTGGACTTTCAGCTACATGAGCCATTAAAAGTCCCTTTGAATCGAGTTGTCTGCAACAAGAAGAATGCTGACTGACATACACGAGGGTCCTAAAATGCTCACAGTACTGCTGCCAGTTGGACAAAGCCCAACTCCTGGGCCCGGCATCTAAAGAAGCGCCCTGCCAGCTGTGCAGCTGCCTCTCGGGCTGTTCCGCCCTCCTCCCGAAGGTCAAACACCTTGTAACTCTCCAGTCACCGACCTGCACTTGCACTTGCTCTTCCCTCTGCCTGGAAGGCTCTTCCCAACTCATCCACCTGGAGGGCCTCCACATACTCCCAAACTCCATGAGCTAGCCTGGGCTCTCTGCGGCCTCCCCGCCCCTCCCAGCTCCCTCTAGTTCCGCTCAGTACCGGTGCTGACTGTCAAAGACAGACTCATTTGATCCGTCGTCTTCGAGCTCAGCACGAGACCTAGCGCACACTCAGTGCTCAGGAAACGTCTGCCCTACAACCTGAGCACCACCGCTTCCACAGGCCGCGAAGCGCTTTCATGTCCACTGCCTCCTTCTGGCCTCCCCACAAGCCTTGGTCGGCGAGGGAGAGGCACTCAACTGCGCTGACAGATGAAGAAACGGGGGCTCAGAGAGGCAACGTGACACGCCTAAGGTCACAATATAGCTGAGAGCTGAAGTCCCAGTAACGAGTGAGGCCCGAGTCCAACTCTGGCTCTGCCCTTCTGCCTCCCCACTACTCCCCTCTCCCCTGCACATCCAGGCTCCCCCAGGGTCCCCAACCTGGGGATGATGCGCTGGGTGAGGCGGTTGGTGGGGATGGAGAGGGGAACCTGTTGCTGTAGTCGCCGCTGCTCAAATAGGCCTGGGAGGTCATGGGCCCAGATGTGCGTGGATTTCCCTGCCAAGGAGGGAGGGTAGGGCTCAGAGAGTGTCAGTGGGTAGGACGCACCCCCTGCCTGCCCCAAGCCCTGCCCACTCCGATTTGTACCTGAGAGTGACAGCAGCACATTATTCACGCAGTAGAGCCAGGAGCAGCGGTGTGAGATCAGCTGTACGCCACAGAGCGACAGAAGGACAGGCAGTCAGCACCCCAGGCCCCCCATGGCCCTCGCCCTCTGCAGCCAGCCGGGCCTCACCTTCTCCAGCGTATCCTCATGCAGTTCATGCAGGTTGAGGGTGTAGATGCCTTCCTCAGCCCCCACCACCAGGAACTGATCTGCAGGTTTGGGTACAGGGTCAGAGGTCAGTCACTAACCCTGACCCAAGCTGGGGATTCCCAGGCTCCTGCTTCCTCTCTACCCCTGGCCTACCCCGGGTGACAGGGTGAATCCATGTGACAGCAGCGTGGATCCGCAGGGGGCAGCCATTGAAGACCTTGGAGAAGCAGGCACCCATCTGGGGGAGGCAAGAGGCTGGTAAGGAAGCACAGGGACAGTGGGCAGTGGGCAGCGGGGCTGCAGGGCGGCAGGGCGGACACTTACGTGCACCTTGGGGGTTGGGGGGAGCCCGTGGCAAGACGATCTCTGAGAGTGAAGGGAGGAGTCAGGGCCAATGTGGCGCCCCTGGCCCCCCGTCCCCCCAGTCCCTCTGTAGCAACCCCTCACCTCCAGATCCTCCCGGTGCTTCACAGTGGCCCAGGCAGTGGGGAGAAGTGGGGGGCTGTCAGGGCCTGGGGGAGGCTGGGGTGGGGTTCCTGCAGGCAGAGACCCCATGTAAATTCTAGCCCCAGCCCCTACCCTGGGCTTGTTGCCTGTCTCCCCCAAGCCTGGGACTCACCTGGGGGGCTGGACAGAGTGTCCTTAGCAGGAGGCTCATGGGGGGATGGCCCCAAGAACGGGGCTCGCTTGATGGTTCCTACGGCATCATCTGGAGAGTCCAGCTCCTGGCAGGAGGGTTAGAGGCCCAGCCCAGCAGTTAGCAGGTCACCTTGTAACCTGGTCCTACCCCAATGTCACCCTCTCCCACCCCACTGCAACTCCCCTCCGGTCCGTACCTGGAGTCCCAAGGCTGGCCGGATGGTCAGGCTCCTATTGCAGGTAATAAGAGGGAAGTAAGGCATGGGATGTGACCGGGCCCGGGCCCGCTGCCCTGTCCCTCCTCCAGGCCCAGCCCTCACCTTTCCTCCAGGGCCTCCTGGACTGACTGCAGCAGGCTCCTGGGCAGGGAGGGGAAGGGCTCAGAGCTCAGCCTTTTCTGCGGCTCCCAAACCCTCCCCCACAGTTTCCCCTCCCTCACTCACCCACTCAGCTCTTCCCTTCCCAGCAGCGTCCACTCCTCTTCCCACTGTGGGGAAACCGTGTCAGAGAGATGGGGAAAGAGACAGAGAGAGACAGACAGGCAATGTGAGAGGGTGATCAAAAGGTTGTCGGGAGAGAGAAGACAGACAGATGGAAAGGGAGATAGCCCTGGCTGGTGTGGCTCAGTGGATTGAGCGCGGACTAAGAACCAAAGGGTCACCAGTTCGATTCCCAGTCAGGGCACATGCCTGGGTTGCGGGTCAGGTCCCCTGTAGGGGGCGCGCAAGAGGCAACCACACAATGATGTTTCTCTCCCTCTCTTTCTCCTATCCTTCCTCTCTGTCTAAAAATAAATAAAGAAATAAAACCTTTAAAATAAAAAAGGGAGACAGTAATAGGCAAGAGACTCATGTGAGAGAAAGAGGAAGACAGTGACAGGCAAAGAGATTGTGAAAGAGAGACAAACAAATGGCAGAGAGAATGAGACAGAGTAAGGCAGAGAGAGGCAGACCGTGGGAGTGAGGAAGTGCTGACGACAGAGCCGTGAGTCAGCCGGCAGCAGACACGGGACTGGGGCCCAGGGAAACGTGCTGCCCAGAGTGCGCCGGGGGCTCAGGCATGTGACAGGCACACGTTTTAATAAGGTGTGGTCACCTTGCCACCTTCCAGATGACTGTCCAGAAGGACTTGGCCCAGGAAGGAGGCCCCAGCCTTCCACGTCCCTGCGTGGGACAAGCCTGCCTAGACAGCTTTCCCGGGCCCGAAGACCCCTGATCTGAGACGCTCGACCTCCAGCACAGCGCCCAAGCCCACCCTGCTCCACACCCTTCCCACAAAGCCAGCCCTCTCACCGGCTCGTTCAGTGGGTCTGTTTCCTTCCTGCGTGGGGCGCCAAACTTCACCTGGTGAACTGGGGGGCGCAGCGTACACAGGTTAGGGGGAATGAAGACTCAGGACTTACCTGCGCACTCACACCAAATTCACACACACCACCCCTCCCCCAAATCCACACACGCCACCCCTCCCCCAAATCCACACACTCAGCGCCCCCAACTCCACTGACTCACACTGGATCTCTGAGGGGGTCCTCTCAGCCTGGCCGTGCTGACCCCGGGAGTGAATGGTGTCTGGAAACACGTCATAAGTCTAAGAAAGAACACAAACAGTGGACACACACCCAGCACGCACCCCACACCACATCCAGTGTGCTTCACACACATCGGCCCTCTGAGATGGAGGGGCACCCTCATTTCACAAGTGAGTAAACGGGCACACAGAGGCAGGTAACTGGCCAAGGGTCACATAGAAAGCAGAAAATGGCTGAGCAAGGGTCATGGTCAGCCTGGGTCAAGGGCAGGAACCTATCAAAGGGTAGTGCAGAGAGGCAAGACCAGCTCAGGGAAGATTCCTAATGGGTGGCTCCCTATACTGGAAATATTCAAGTTAAAGGGCCCTTGACCTATATCGCCGTTACACTCCCTACAGCTGGGCCAGGCCTCGACCCAGTTCCCCAGCGGCCCTCACTTACCTCCAGGTCACAGTCGTCTGGGGAGGGGGCGCCCAGGTGGGGGTCATTGGCTTTGTCCAGCAGCTGTGTGAGCAGAGCCCGAGGGAGCTGCTGTGTTGTGAACGTGTGCTGGAGCGGTGAGGATTCAGGTCAGTCTCTGGCCCCCAGGTCCCTGCTATCAAGCACTGGGCCCCCTGCCCCACCCCCTGCCTCCCACCTGTAGAAGCTTCTCTGCTGTTGGCCTCTTCTTGGGGTTCTTGGTCAAGGCCAGCTTGAGGAAGTGGTGGAAATTCTGGGTCCTAGTGGGCACAAGAGCCCCCAGCGCCCAGACCCAGGTTAGCCCTCACGCGGACCATTCTGCCACCTTCCCCCTGCCGCCACTCCAGAGGAGTCTGCCGGGCCTGCCCAGGAAGGAGCCAACCAGAGGCCAAGGGCAGTTGGCCTGAGCAATACTGCTGTTGCGACATGGAGGGTCCTCCGTCAATAACCACCTGCCCTTCTTCCCTGTCCACACCGGTCCCAGGCCCACAGGGGGGCCCAGGCCCCTCCCACAGACAGTCTGCAGAATACCAGAGAGGTCAGGGCTCTTGAGGCTGCACCCTGGGAGTTGGCAGATGGCTCCTCTACCCTCGTGAGGACTGGCTGAAAAGGGGGCCCCAGCCAGGGACGTGAACTCTCACCAGCGAGTCTTGTCCCTCAGCTTGGGCGGCTGGAAGCTGCTCTTGGACATGAGCATCAAGGCCCTGTGGAGAGCAAAAGGTCAGGAGTTGAGGGTAGGCAGGGCCTTAGGGGTCAGGCAAGGGGCAGGTGTTCTGCTGACCTCATGGGGTGCAGGTGGAACAGCGGGGGCTGCAGCTCGCCCAGCTCAATGGCTGTGATGCCCAGGGCCCAGATGTCACACAGCTCATTGTAGCCACCTTTGCGCTCCACAGCAGCCACCTCAGGGGCCATCCTAGAGCAGAAGTCACAGATAGGATGGCCGGGGGCCCCCCTGGGGCCCCCACCCCTTCAGCCCAAGGTGCAGCCTCACCAGTATGGAGTCCCAATGAAAGACCTCCTCTTAGCCACAGACGCTGTCAGCTCGCCTGACACCCCAAAGTCAGCTGCAGGGAGAAAAGCTACTCGCACCCGCCCTCTGGCTGCCACCCCCCACCCACTCCTAGGCTCAGGATGCACCTGGCAGAGCTCAAACAGCATGTGGACCAAGTTCAGCTACAACTGCCAAGGCCAGTTTCCCCTCTTGGGAAGGGTCAACCACCTTCTATCGCTGACCAAATGCCAAGTCCCAGGTTGAGCTCCATAGAGACCCAACCACATCTAACTTCTAGGAGGAAGGCAAGACCCTTCTACTTTTCTCAATGGGGAAACTGAGGTCAGAACTGTGAAGTGACTTGCCCAAGGACACCCAGCACTTGAACGCACCCTCTCAGACTCTAGGAGTTCCCACAGACCCTCACCCTGATTGTGCTCCCAAGGTACTGACCCAGCTTGACATCTCCCTGGAGGGTGAGGAGAAGGTTGGCTCCCTGCAGGAACGGAGAAGAGAGAATCTCATCTGGTGCGCAGGAGAGCCTCCTCCTCCCTCCCCCAATGCCCGAGGCCAGACCCCTACCTTGATATCTCTGTGGATCTTCCCCTGAGAATGCAAGTGGTGCAGCCCCTGGGGACAAAGAGGAGCCCCTGAGAGCAGCTACGCAGTGCCATCCCACCTTTCCTGAACCCCCTCTGAGGACTGGGGCCCCCCACCCAAGCAGCTTCCTCCTCCCCTCTCCTCAAACAGGAAGTGACTGAGCCAAGAGGGAAATGGGCTGCTTCCGGCAACAGGGCTGGGGCCCCTTCTCCCAGGTCCCAGAGCCCCTCGGGGCCGAGGCACTCCACCCCCCAACACACAGGCCAGCTGGGCTCCCTGCCCAGAGCTCCTGGGGACTGGGCATGTGAGCAGCCTTATGGGCCTAGCTACCTTCAGTGCCTCTCGGCAGACATAGGCAATCTGCAGTTCCTCCAGGGGCCCGGTGGCTGAAATGAAAGGGGTGAGGGCTGGCATGGGGGTCTGGGGAATATGCTGACCCTCCCAGGCCACCCTGGATCAAGGAAGCAGCAGGCAGTCTGGAATACAGAGCCCAGAGAAGGCTAGTGTTTCTCTCAAGGTCACACAGCCAGTGATGAGTAGACTTGGGCCCCAGCTCTTCCCTCCTGCCACATGTTGGGGTAGAGGGTGGGAAGAAGGCTGTGGCCCTCTGGGGCCTGGAGTCCTGGCCCTCACCATGATAAATCTCCTGCAGGGACCCCCCTCCGCAGAACTCCATGCAGATCCACAAGCGGTCATTCCTGGTGGGACACAGAGCTGGAGTGGGCACATGGCAGGGCCACACACAGGGGCTGCCAGAGTGTGGGCAGGGAGGTAAAGCAGCCTTACCGGAGATAGCTGCCAATGTAGGCTACCACATTGGGGTGGTGGCACTCACGCAGGATGGTGATTTCCTGCTGCAGGGAGCTGATGTCGTCCCCTGGGGAGCACAGGGCATCACGGGGAGGGGGGGAGCCTCAGAGGGATCGCCCTAACTCGGTGCCCTCATCTGCCAATGAACACAGAATGCTTCCTCCCTCCAAGCCAGACAGGTGCCAAGGGACAGGACCTCCTGGGGCCTGCCTCTCAGCGGGTATCGGAAATGTCAACTCTCCGCCCCTCACACCGCACCGCCAGGCTCTCTGCCCTCCCTCCAGGGCAGAGGCCCTGGCTCCGGGCCCTCACCTGGGTCTAGCTTGACTATCTTGACCGCGGCCAGTTCAGACGTGACTGTGTCGCGGGCCTACAGGGACGGAGTGGGGGGGGGAGCGGAATGAGGAGGGAGGCGGGACTGGGGGCTGGATCCCGCTGGCACCCTCCTCGCTGCTCCCCCACCCGTCCAGCCGCACACGCACACCTTGTAGACATCGCCATAGGTCCCGGTCCCCACGCGCTGCAGCAGCTCAAAGCGGTCCCGCGGATCCTGCAGTGACACGTCCCGCAGCAGCGCCATGGCCCGGCGCCGGGCGGGCCGGCGGAGGGACGCGAGCTGCGGAGCGGAGCCGGCGCGGGCGGCACGGGGCGGGGCAGGGCGGGCGCCGGTGGCTCGGAGGCCGTGGAGGCGGGGCCGGGGCCTGGGGCGGGGACAAGCCGGGGATGCCCTGCCACCCGTCCGGGAGGAGGCGCCCACGGGACAGGCCCGCGAGGGGAGGGAAAACCCCGAAGCCCCGCGGAGCTGAGCAGACCGAGGCCCTTCAGCCAGCCACCGGTTCCCTGCGTTCTACAGGTGGCAAACCAGAAGGCAGAGGATAGAAAGGGCGCCCTACAACTCCCCCAGCCCCCAAATTCCCAGACGAGACACAGACATGTTTGTTTGTTTTTTTTTTTTACAAAATGTATTCATCTTCCTTGGAACTGAAAAATAAATCTATGTACAAAACAGATAGAGATAGGCTCCCCTCACCCACTCGCAAACCCCTGCAGATTTTTCTCCAGGGTCCCCTGAGACGGGCTGGACCAGGGCAGGTTCCCAGAGGGTCGCAAGAGGTCTGCTTTGATCTGGCGCCAGTTGGTCAGGAAGGGGGAGGAGCTCAGGAGTCACACCGGCCGAGGGCGCAGTTTCGTATCCCGGACTAGTGGGATAGCGACGGGAGGAAGCTAGGATTTCCAACTTCTGTAAACGCCCCTTAAAATCTTTGGGGCAGGGGGCTTGAATCCCCAAGGTATGGAATTCTACAGTGTGTAAATGTTCTCCGAGCGGGGTCCTCGGTTCCCGGGCGGGAGGCAAGACCTGCGCGTCTAGGATTTGGGGTGAAACTTGAGCCCTGCGGGCTGAGAACGGCCCAGAGAAACATGGGTCAGGCCTGCGGTTAGAGGGCCTGAGTCTCCCGTGGTTGGACCTGTAACGACCGGTGATGGGGCCCAGGGTGAGGTTTCAACTGGCCAACTGGGACACTGGGGAACGGCATCTATATATTCCAATGTCGAGCGCGGGCAAGAGTCTGACACCCGGGATCGAGCCTCGATTCCGGGTAGGGGTGGGGTCAGGAGGCCGGGCCTAGGCCCATTGGCTGCCTGGGCTCGCGGGGGTGCTGGGGCGGAGCCTGATCTGGACTGAGGAGTGCTAGGGTAGTTCAGAGGCCCTTACGCTGCCGCTTAAGGAAGGAAAGAGTGTAGTCGCTGGGTGTAGACACCTTCTGCTTCTTCATCTGCACTTGCGATTGCGCGGTGAGCTGCAGCTTGATGGCGCTCGAGTTGATCTTGGTGGCCACCAGCAGCTCCTTCATGCCCTTCATCTTCTCGCTCTGGAAAGTGAGCACCGGACCCTCTGGTGGAGGCGATGAGGCAGGCGCCGGCGCTGGGGCCGCACTGCCGCCATCAGGACCGCGGGCAGTGCTCGGGACCGTCCCTGGAGGCTTCCGGGGGGGCCCTGGCACCACGCCCTGCCCGGCGCCGGGGCCTTTGTCCAGCGCCGGCTTCTTGGGCGGCGGCGGCTCCTCGGGCTTGGACTCCCGCCGCGGGCCCCGCCGCCGGCCTTCCCGGGCCTCCTCGCCCCAGGGCTCCTCCGCCTCAGCTGCCTCTGACTCACGGCTCACGATTCGCACCTTCTGCCGCACCTGGGGGAATAGGGAACACACGCTGAGGGAAAGGCTGCAGCTCAGTGGCTGCATTCCTAGGGCCCAGCCTCAGCCACCATGTTCAGGCCTGGGTCTCATCTGCACCGAGGCGATGAACAAATCCCCTTCAGGGCCGTGAAGGCTCTGGGTCCTCTGTCGCTGCTGCCACCATCTACCCTCCCCAGTACCCCTGTGCAGCTGCCCCTCACCTGTCCTTCGAAACGGCCTAGGGACTGCACAAGGAAGGTGGCCCAGCCCACGTGCAGCACTGGTGTGGGGCTGCCCTCTTCCCATTTGCAGATGCCATCATAGAAACGCAGCAGATGGGCGAAGCACTCTGGGTCCTGGAGGGCAGACCCCTGGCTCTGGGAGCCCTGGGCGAGGGGGGAAGGAGGGCACAGGTCAGAACCTCTTACTCACCCCTGATCAGAGGGGACAGGCCAGGCCCCTCATCTGATCAAAGAGCCCTGGCTCCAGAAGACGTGACCATAGGAGGAGAGAATTCTCAGAACCCTCTTCCTTTATAAAACTAGCCAGACCCAGAGAGAAAGGGAGGCCATCCCTTACTCCACCCCACCCCCTCAACTGAATAAGGAGCCCTGGCCATGAAAGAAAGGGGCTTCACCCCATTTACCTGAAGGAGCAAGGTAGAAACCCTTCAAATACCCCCGGTTCCCTCAAACCCAGGACCTGGGCTACTGATGGATAGAACAGAGCTGTGTGTGCTGGGCCACCTTCCTCCTGCAGTCCCCAGTCCTGGGCAGCAGCCCCCACGTCCTGTGACTGGGAGCCCTGACCAGCAGGAAGGCGGGCGCAGGCGGAGCTCCAGCCTTCACCTGCGTCTGCTCCCCGGGCCGCTCCTCGCCAGCCTCCAGCAGGCTGGCTGCCTCCTTCAGCAGGTTGGGGATGACATCGTTGGCTACTTCAAAGAACTCCTTGTAGATCTCCTCGTCTTCCCGGCAGTAGTTGTAGCTGTGAGAGCAGTAGGGGACTGTGGGGCCCTGGCTGTGGTGGGCACCCCCAGGGACCTGGTGGGGGGGTGGAGGCCATGTTTCCTTCCCTGGATCATCTAGGGACTGGGTTAGTAGCTGGGGTCCTCACTCCAAAATGACGGTGTCTGTGTCAGCCCACAGCAAGAGTGAAGACAGGGGCGTGGGGCAGGGGGTGCAGGCTTTACTGCTGGATGATGGTGGGTGGCATTGGGAGGCGAGGGGAGGGAGGGAAAGGCGTGAGACCCTCTTCAGGGTCCCTGCCTCCTGGGGGATGGTAGCCTTGGCTGCCTAGGGGCTAGAGAAAGAAATGGGGCTTGGGACCCAGGCCTCACTCCTGGACAAGGGTGATTGGAAACTGGGTGGAAGGGGAGGAAAGAACAGGCTAACGCCCTGGTTGGGGGGATCCTCACTCTTGGATGACAGTGGCTGTGTCGGCCCAGGCCTGCAGGGCTTCACGCACATTGCGGTTGCGACAGTGGTAGCCAGCCAGGTACATGTAGGGGTAGATGTGCTCATCTCGGTAATAAGTCTTGGCTGAGGCAATGCCCTGAGAACAGAGCAAAGGGGCCTCAGGGAGGCAGCCCCTGGCCGCACCATTTGACACGAATATCCCATCAGATCACACCAGAAGGTGAAATAGGCAAGATCCCAGAGAGTCCCATCTCTGGGCCCACCTCTGCACCCTGGTATCCCCTCTAGCAGTCTCACCTCCCTGGGTCTACAGGACTGCTTGCTGAGGCCTGGGCCAGAATGCAGATGGTGGGTACCCCCACAGAACAAGTGGGGAAGGGAAGAGGCCCACCCTCCAAGCCCAGGGCACGTCCCTTTCCCAGACACTCCTACACAAACACCAAAGCCTTCCAGCCCAATGTCCCTTTAACCCCACCCCCACCAAGTTAACACCCCTTCCTCAGTGCCCTCCACATAGGACAATGAGAGGCAGCAGAAAGAGCAGGGCTGATGGGACAAATCCAGGCTGCGCCCCTCCCAGAACACCCCTCAGACAGTGCTGAATATGTCCATGGCAGATGCAAATACACCCAAGGTTCTCGCACTCGCCCCTCCCAGTTACCAGGTAAAAGGGAACCCCAGCCACTGTTGGGTCTCCCCTCCGTACCCTCCTGAGATGTCCCCACCTTGTGGTAGAGGGTGAGTGGGTCTGGCCGGCCAGGGGTGGGCTCCAGCTCCTCCAGATCTGCCAGGTTCCCCAGCGCCATGGGGTACCTGGGAAAAGGTCATGAGTCCAGGCTGCCACCTAGCCTCTAACCCCCAAAGGCCCAGCCCGGCCACTTTCCTCTACTGACCTTTCCAGATGTCCCAGATCATAGAGCAGCCAGAGCAGCTTCTAGAGGCCAAAAGAGAGAAGTACGAAATAGGGGAAGGGGGTGAGAAGTCCTCAGTCTGCCAGGCAGAGGTGGGGTCCAACAGCAGGGACCGCCCACCGGGTGGGAAGGGCCAGAACTTAGGACCCAGCCTCCTACTGGGGTCAAAGCCCTTTCACATCTCAATCCCACTCTCCTAAGAGCCCTGGGTCAGGCTGAGCCAGAAATTGTTAATCATGTTGCAAAAGGGGAAGCTGAAGCCCGGGGAGGGAAAGTGCCCCTGCGCCCATGGGCACACCTCACCTGCTGCAGCTGCAGCAGCTCCAGGGAGTCAGTGTGCAGGTCAATGGAAGGGTTGATGGCACACACCATGAATGCCACCTCCATCTTGCGGTCGCAGCGCATGTATGATCCTTTCAGGTACAGCCAGCTCTTGGGAGAGGACAAGACCAGATGTCTCATGATGAGCCACCTGTGCCCGCTCCAGGGAATGACAGCCAGGAAAGAGGCCCTGCTGTGTCCCCTCCTGACATATATAAGTGGTGACGGGAAGAGGGGAGTGTGGCCCAGGGAAGCACAGCCCCTGCGGTGGTTTCGGCTGAGAGTGAAAGGGGCAGGGGAAGGGGCAGTACCCGCTCAGCCACGCCCGCGTTGACAGTCTGCCCCCTCCGGTCCTCATTGCCCTTGCCATGCCAGGTGACCTCAGCTGTCTGCTCTCCATTGGGCCCAAACACAACCCAGGCGTGGTCCTCAGACAGGGCGAGGTGGACATCCCGGAGACCTAGAGCCTGGCAGGCCCCCACCACAGCAAAGGCCACACCAGAGCTGTCCAGTTTGGTGCCTGTGGAAGGGGGAGCTAATGAAAGAGGGCCCTCTGAGAAGCGGCCTGCGGGGAGGGGTCTAGGCAGCGATGGGCCGTGTTCCCTCCCACCCTCACCTCCCAGCCCACGCCCAAATCCCAGATGCTTCCCATCACCTCCCTGTCCCCTTCCTTTGTGCTCAGAGCCTCGCCCCCTCCCCATTTACATCCCCCATCAGCAGACCTTTTTGGATCTTACTAGTTCCACCCCGCCTTTCACTCTGTCACGTCTCTTTCTCTGCAAACATCTTGTACATTTATCTCAAGAATTTCCTCACTTTATTATGCCTATCAGGACCTTTGGCCAACACTTTTTCCCACGCACCCACTGACAAACACTCGTAATTTACCTCTGTCCTCTTCTCCCTCTAAGCTCAGAAGTAGCCTGATTCCTTCCCAATATGGCGCTCCAGGGCAGGACTGCTCGTCAACTGGGCGTGGAGCAAAGAAAGATCTTTGCGAGCCCTGAGACTTCAGCCGTCACTTGAGGTGAAGCCCTTAGTCTGTTCACTTTCAAAACATTTTCATAGATGTTTCATTTAATTGTCTCAAATGTAGCTAGCTGGCTTTTGGCTCCTCACCCTCCAAATCTCCTGCTGTCCTCTATGCCTCATACTGGGCTGCAGGACTCCTATGAGCTGCTCAATGGCAGGGATGTGGGGGTGCTAAGAGGACAGAGGACGGTTCATGGGTTTGGAGCCAAGTGATTGGGATCTAGTCCCAGCCTTGCCATTCTGTGTGACTCTGGCACATCACTTCCCCTCTCTGGGCTTCAGTTTCCCTAGCTGCATAGGTTAGTTAACACCGGCCCCACCTCACAAGGCTTACAGGGCTCAGAAGGGCTCTGCAAACCAAGTGTGAAGAGGTGGGCCAAGGTCGTCAGCTGGGACAGAATTATCCCTCCTTGCCACCTGTGAGGCTCCAACCTGTGATGAAGCTGAAGAGGGACTGGATATGGGCCCGATCCTTGAAGTAGGAGCGGCTGAGGCTGTTCCAGATGACATCCGAGACCTTCTTCACCAGCTCGCGGCTGGAGACGCCCCCCTCTCGAGGGTACAGAGACAGGTCCACAGCACCTCGGATCTGGGCGGTGAAGCGGGCATAGAGCGCGGCGATGATGGATAAGTCAGCAACTGGGAAGTAGGTGAGGCCACCAGGAGGGTCCGGAGCGGGGCTGGGCTGGAAGGTGAGCTCGGGCACATTGGTGGGGATGACGCGGTTGACGGCTAGGAAATGCTCCACGAAGCCCAGTACTAAGGATAGGAGCACCAGGTCAGGCTCCTCTCGGCCTAGCTCAGCTGCGAACAGGCGCACCACGTCGTCGATGGAGCGTAGCGGGAACAGTGTCTTCTGGGCGGCTTTCAGCCCCATGGCGGCGGTCCTCGGCCTGCAGGCAAGCCGGGGAGGGAGAGTAGGGCGGGCACAGCAGGGGAGCCCCCTCCCAGGCTCCGCTAAGGTTCCACTCCGCCCCCACCCCTCTCCCCACACACACAATCCCTTGCTTCCCTGTCTCCTTCACCCTCCGCACATCTGTCCCTGCACCCACGAGACCCCCCTCAGCCGAGACTATAGGGCCTCCTCGTCCCCTAAGACCCCAGGAGCCCCGGCCCCTATGGGGGTGCGCCCCTAGATCCCCGCTGAGGACCGCCAATGGCCGTCCCGCTCCCTCTCTACGACCGTTCCCCCAGGCCCTAGAGTCCGTCCGGAAGGCACCCTCCGGCCAAGCCCCCCTAATCCCAAGAAGAGTCCTGGTCTCAGTCCCCCGCGCCCACCTCCACGCTTACATCCCACACCAGGCACGGCGGCGCCCGCCGCCTGGAGCCTGCTGGGAAATGGAGTTCCGCCCCTCGGGCCGCACTGCCTGCCGGGAAGTGGAATCCCGGGCCCTCCCAAGCCCCGGCAGAACCTTGAAATGGTGGCCAGCGGCGCCAGTCCACTGTGGCTTATGGGAGTGGTAGTCGCTGCTCTGGGTGCCGCAGAGGTAGGTGAGGAGTGGAGGCAGCGCCACCTTTCTGAGGTTCTCAGGGATTGGTCATTCCATTTCACGCAACCAGGTAACCCATGAACCGCAGTGCATTCTGGAAGGTGTGGTCCGGAAAGTGACCCGGCACCTTCAGAAGGTCATCGGGCTTTTGTAGGTTATCACGTGTCGGTAAGATGTGAGGAAAAATGGGTACTTTCAAATGCTGCTGCGGTATAAATGTGTTCAGCCACTTAAGTTGGACATTTTTCAGAATCTGTTAACAGGTAAATGTGCCTAATCTATGTCTAGCAGCTCTTCCCATGAGATGCACAGAGGAGCATCGGAAGAACCGTCGCCGCCCTGACTGGTGTGGCTGGGTGGGTTGGGCGGAGCCCCGCAAACCTGGTCACGGGTTCAGTTAGTGGTCGGGGCACTTGCCTGGGTTGCCTCCGGCTAGGGACGTGGGAGAGGGAACTTATCCCCTGCTCCCCCCTCTCTAAAAATAAATAAATAAAATCTTTAAAATATATATTAATAAAAAATAAACGCATAAAAATTAAAAATAAAGTTACATTTTAAAAAGTATTGAGAACCGTTGCAATTATTTGTAACAGGGTAAAAGTTAGAAGAATAGCATAGCTCTACGTCCTAAAACTGCTCTTCAGGACACACTGTTGAAGGAAAAGCTGCAGAACAACATGCTTGATAGGATAGTGTTTCCAATTAATGCTTTATTTTATTTTATTTTATTTTATTTTTTATGACTCCAGCTAAGTTCATTTTTGGCCCCGGGTCAGCTCTCCAAAGGGTTCCCCAGCCAGTCACGTCACAGACCTTCCTCAGGAGGCTTGTCATCACCCCAACCCTTGCCTTCTGGTACCACCTGCTGCTGCCACTTGGGCTCCAGTCTCTGTCCAACAGCCTTGACCAGGAGCTCGAAGCACAGCTACCAGTTTGAAGATACCCACAGGTTTGGCAGGAACCACAGCACCCTTGGGCAGCCTGGGTGACAGACCCACAGCCTCCAGGTTGCTGGGCACATAGACCTCCTTAGTGTAGCCAGTGACCCCCGCCTCCTGGGCATACAGACACTTCTTCCCCAGCCCCACATGCGCACCTGGGTGCCAGCAACATGCCGCTGAGTCCCAAGGACGTTGCTGGTGTGAACATAGTGACCCTCCATTTTCTTCATGCCAAAGTGAGGCAGGAGATAGTCAGGAGGGAGGAAACTCCGGAGGTGCCCCAGGGCTCTGATAAAGGACATCGATACAGGACAGACACTCTGTTCTAAGACTGTTGTTCCTGCTTTCTGGAAAAGCGCTGAATCATGCATGGTGACTCATGAATCACCTGCGCAGATGCTACATGACCCCTGCTTCATTATAATAGCATTATAATAAATTAACATTGTGGGACCCCCTTCCCCAGTGGCCAATCAAGGAAAATCATGGGAGACCACATGCGCAGTAGCTTTAAAGTAATATAACTACTTGTACATAAACAATAAAAGCCTGTCAAAACTAGCCAGGAATATCTGCCCTATAAGAATAAAATCGCTCCAGCCCCTGAGGTCAATCTCTGCTTGGAGTCAGCCTGCTCCTGTGTTCTGTGGAGTGTACTATTGCTTAATAAATCTGCTTTCTCTCTTTCTGCTATAAACTCTGCATGTTCGGTTCAAATCTTTGTCCACGATCACAGGTAACCTGGTTACCTGTGCCCACCTGTGACATCACTGTCTCCCTCCTTCCCCTCACTCTAAAAATAAATAAATAAAATCTTAAAAAAAATAAAACATCCAATTTCTGCCCTACTTCACCTCTGTGGATTTTCTTCCTCCAAATCCTGAGAAGACATCCAGCAAACCCAAAGTGCGGGACATTCTACAAAATACCTGACCAGTACTCCTCAGAAATGTCAAGGTCATGAAAGCAAAGGAAAGACTGACTTCTGGTCAAGATGGAGGCATAGGTAGATATACTTTGCTTCCTCGTGAAACCAAAAGAAGGACAACAACAAATTAAAAACAAAAACCAACTAGAACTGCCAGAAAATTGAACTGTTTGGAAGTCCAACAACCAAGGAGTTAAAGAAACATTCACGCAGCCTTGTAGGAGGGGCAGAGACTGGCAGCTGGGGCAGAGAAGACTTGCAACAAGGCAGCAGCTGGCAGACTGGGCAGTCCCGCATTCACGTGCGGATAAGCCAGGAGGAACAACTTGGGGAACCAAAGTTTCAGCGTGGGAAACCAAAGCCTCAAAACCTTAAGCTGTAAAAACCTGTGGGGGTTGCAGTGGTGGGAAAAACTCCCAGCCTCACGAGAGTGTTCGTTGGGGAGACCCACACGGTACCAGAACATACACAAGCCCACTCACCTGGGAGTCAGCACCACAAGGGCCCAATTTGCTTGTGGGTAGTGGTGGAAGTGACTGAAAGCAGGGCAAGAGCCCATCGAGCAGGATTGTTCCCTCTCTGGCCCCTCCCCCACGTACAGCATCACAAGGCGGTGACTTGGGTTGCCCCGCCCTGGCTAATACCTAGGCCCCACCCCTTACAACGTAACAGATGCGCCCAGACAAAGAAATATGGCCCAAATGAAAGAACAGATCAAAACACCAGAAAAAGGCCCTGAGTGGTGTGGCTCAGTGGATTGAATGCTGGCCTTCGAACCAGCAGGTTGCTGTCTTGAGTCCCAGTCAGGGCACAGGCCTGAGTTGCAAGCAGGGTCCCCGGTAGGGGGCACGTGAGAGACAACGACACATTGCTGTTTCTCTCCCATCCCCTCTGTCTAAAAACAAATAAATAAAATATTTTTAAAAAAGAATTAATGGAATGGAATATAAGGATGGAATAAATGACCACTAATGTCCTGTGTGTGTGAATGAAAGCAAATGAAGTATCCATATTATATACACATATATGTGTCTATAAAACAATACTCAAAGCTATGTCCACAAACACCATGCCATGGAAATTCATTCATTCGTAAATGTAAAAAAACAAAAACAAAAAACTCCAGCCCTGGCTAGCGTGGCTCAGTGGATTGAGCACCAGACTGCAAAGCAAAGGGTCACCTGTTCGATTCCCACTTGGGGCATATGCCTGGGTTGCAGGCCAGGTCCCCAGTAGGGGGCACACGAGAGGCAACCACACATGGATTTTTCTCTCCCTCTCTTTCTCTTTCCCTCCCCCTCTCTCTAAAAAATAAATAAAATATATATTTTAAAAACCTCCATAAAAAGAACTACGCAACCAGGAGATAGCCAACCTATCAGTGGTAATGAGGATGCTCACAGAAATGATTGAGTATGGATACAAAATAGAGGAAGAAGTGAAGGTTATGCAAAGTGAAATAAAGGAAGATGTACAGGGAACCAACAGGGATGGGAAGGAAGCCTGTTCTCAAATCAACGATTTGGAACAGAAGGAAGAAATAAACATTTGACTGGAACAGAATGAAGAAACAAGAATTCAAAAAAATTAGGAGAGGCTTAGGAACCTCCAGGACAACTTTAAATGTTCCAACATCTGAATCATAGGGGTGTCAGAAGGAGAACAGAAAGAGCAAGAAATGGAAAACTTATTTGAAAAAGTAATGAAGGAAAACTTCCCCAACATGGCGAAGGAAATAGAATTCCAGGAAGTCCAGGAAGCTCAGAGAGTCCCAAAGAAGTTGGACCCAAGGAAGCACACACCAAGCCACATCATAATTACTTAACTCACGATTAAAGATAAGGAGAGAATCTTAAAAGCAGCAAGAGAAAAGGAGACAGTTACCTACAAAGGAGTTCCCATAAGACTATCAGCTGATTCTCAAAAGAAACCTTACAAGCAAGAAGGATCTTGAAAGAAGTATTCAAAGTCATGAAAGGCACGGACCTACAGGCAGGATTACTCTATCTAGCAAAGCTATCATTTAGAATGGAAGGGCAGATAAAATGCTTCCCAGATAAGGTCAAGTTCAAGGAGTTCATCATCACCAAGCCTTTATTATATGAAATGTTAAAGGGACTTATCTAAGAAAAACAAGAAGATCAAAACTATGAACGGTAAAATGACAACAAACTCATAACTATCAACAACTGAACATAAAAAACAACAAAAAAAACTAAGCAAATAACTAGAACAGGAACAGAATCACAGAAATGGAGATCGAATGGAGGGTTATCAGTGTATCAGTGTGGAGTGGGGAGAATGGGGGGAAGGGTACAGGGAATAAGTAGCATAACTGGTAAGTACAAAATAGGGGGAGGTTGAGAACAGTAGAGGAAATGGAGAAGCCAAAGAACGTATATGCACAACCCACGGGCATGAACTGGGGTGGGGGTATGCTGGTGGGAGGGCGGATGCAGGCCAGAGGGGAATAAAGGGGAGAAAAAAAATGGGACAATTGTAATAGTAGAATCAATAAAGTACACTTTTAAAAAAGAAAAGGAAAGACTGAGAAACTGTTGCAGACTATAAGAAACTAAGGCGGCAGGACAACTAAACACCATATGGTGGGTTGAATCCTGGACCAGAAAAAGGGCATTAATGGAAAAGCTGGTAAATAGGATGGCTGACAGCCCCAGTTTGTCCAAGGTTGAGGGGACCTCAGGGGTATGGAACTTTCCATTTTAAAATCAAACCAATCAAGTCTTGGTCACCAAGGAGCCCTTCTTGTGAAATTCAAATAAATGGCTGGCGTGGCTCAGTGGATTGAGCTTCATTCTTAATTTTCTGCAGCTTCATTCATAATTTTCATCAATTAGTTATATACATATACATATATATCATATCATATATATCATATTATATATATCTCATGATATATATAACTCATACGTAATCATACATAATAATCAAACATATATATGAGTTTATTTGAGTCAAACTAATGCCATATGCCGGAGCACAAGATCCCACATGGTCCCGTCGTTGCTCTAGGTTAGTAGGAGAGGATTGTGGGACTGCCAGCCTCGACCCGACGGGGCGAATGGGAGTGCCTGAGTGAGAGCTTTGGCCTTTGCTAGGAGCACGGACAGTTTATCCACAATAACCCAACGGAAGACAAGAGTTCAAAGGCCTATGTGATGGGTACTTTAATTTTCTCAACGAAATAGGAAGCCTGGTTGGTCTCCCTCCTTCCGTCCTTCATGCCTTTGCTCAAATGTCACTTTCTCCACGAAGCTGACCCAGCCCGACCAGACCCACTGACAATCACAGTCTCCAACCCAAGTTCCACTTTCAGCCCACCACCCCGCTGTACTTTTTTAATTTTTCTAAAGCAGCAACACCTTCTAGAGCAGTGTTTCTCTGCCTACTCACTACTGACATTTGGGACCAGATCATTGTTTGTACTTGTACTTGGGGGCTGCCTGCACACTGTAGGATGTTCAGCGGCATCCTTGTTTCTACCAATAGATGCCAATGTCGCTTCTCCCCCTGTTGTGGCAACTAGAAATGACTCCAGACATTGCCAATGTCCCCGGGGTGGGGGTGGGGGGCAGTAAAGTGCCCCTGTTGAGAACCACTATTCTAGCATATAACGTGATTTACTGATTTGTTTATCGTTTGCTTCCTACCACCAAAATACAAGCCCCACGAGTGCCGCAGCCCGCTGCAGCAAGGGTGGTCGTGGGATAGGGTGAGGGACTGAAATAAATGGAGAGGACCAAATGCTCTGCTGGCATAAGGCAATTTTATTCAGAGCTACAAGTCTTTTTATACACGTTAGGGATAGATAGCAACTAGCTGAACACAAAGGCTAAGTCATTGGTCACTCCCTTGAGAACAAGTCCTTCTTCTTGCATGATCTGGCTTTGGCCCCAGGATGTCTTGTTCTCATAGACTGACCTTGCAGTGGAACACTGATTATCAAGCACATACTCTTCCCAGGGTTGAGAAGCAGTCAAGGCCCGAGGAGTTGTCAAGGCCGGAAACCAGGCCTGGTCACCACACCTGCGGTGCCAGACCCTATCCACGACCCTATTAGACCCTCCTGGGCTACTACATCTCCCCCCATTTTATTTAATATAACACACAGGTTCCATATTTTCGGTCATCTTCAGCTTTTGTCTTTTCAAATCAACATGGATTCCGTAAATCTGGCTTACAACTAATCGAATTACATATGGCAACAATAATAGCAATACAATTATGAAAATCCCAAATCCAATCCAGTTATACATAAAATGCTTAAACGTAGGAAACTGTCTTGTTAAAGCCGAAAGGAAATTTTTGGCATCACGCGCAACATCAATGTCAATCGGAGGCACATTCACCATATCCTGAATTTGTTTATGAAGATCGGCCAGGTCTAAAGAGGTATTACAATTATGCCAGATTCCTAGCAAATGATTACGAATTTTATCCCAAGAAAATTCAGTAGAATTATAAGGGAAGGGAGTTACACAAATATGGGTGAACATGGAATGACACTTTAGGGAAGACCTAATTTCCAAAGAATTTAACTCATCACCAACTACCCTAACAGTATCATAAAGAGCATTCAGTTTCTGTTCAATTTTGCGGTCCCAATCTTCTTGAGTCTGAAACGCCACGGACACATTATGTGATAACTCATTGACAAATTCTGCAGTCTGAATACTTGTGGTCAAGGAAATAGTAGCAGTAGCAGCTGTTGCTATTAGAGCTATTACGGCTGTTATTCCGGTAATCAGCATTCCGATAAAGCGCTTGGTTCGTACTAGCATTATTTCTTTAGCTGCCTGAATGACAGCATATCCAGGATCATTGAACCAGGGTATGGTCAAATTAACAGGGACAAACGAGAAAGCAGGCTGCTTAACAATAGCAAAAGAAGAAATATTCATAGAAGAATTAAGGCAATTGGTAAGGGTGCAATCAGTGCAAGTCATAATATAACTATTATTACTAACCAGTCGAATATTTCCGGCAATAAATGCAAAGGGATCAGGCACACAAGCCACAACAGAGATATTCTTCGCGGTTCCATCTACTGAGATAGCGTCTTGAGTTCCAATATGCATCCATTGTACTTGTTTCTTAGCGACAGTAATACATTGAAGGGATGCAACAGCTTTCCACAACATAGTCTGAAAAGTTCGGTTGTTCTTAGTCCAAATCCCATACAGCAAATTTAAGGGTCTATAAGTGTCAGGACGATAATCATTCCAGTCGCAGATTCCTTGATCACAAATGGTATAATTAAGATGACAAACTCTCCATGCCGGCCCCCACTGACTCTGAGAAGGTGTTTTCTGTTTGCACATAGGAATGTCAGGAGGAGGATTCCCCTGACCAACACGTGTAGTGGACACATTCCTTTGAATATATAACATGTCCACACCCCAATGGGAGCCATTAGTAGAATTGCCATCCTAATCAGCATATCTAGTTACTATAGTACAGTTATTATCAGACAGGGAAAAACAGATAGGTTGCGTGGTAGACAAACCAGTATAATTATACTTAGCTGACACAGGTATTATATGACCCGTGGAAGGTGGGCCCAGGATTTTAGTATTATTTACATACACAGGTACAAGTTCATTGTCCTCCCAGGTAACTGGGTGCAAAACAGGGGGATTAGGGACAAATGTCCAATATTCTTCAGCCATCACTTGAGTCTTCATTATCCACAGGAGACTCAGCATCACCGCCAGCCACCGGAGTCTCTTTTGCAGCCACCGAGGGTGATTGTTCCTGTTCTTCAGTGTCATCGCCTCCAACCTTCTCCTGAGCTTCTCCGCCCTGCCCTTGAGCATGTCAAACACACCTTTCGGGCAACCACCGAGGGCAGTCAGCGTCTGTGGGAAAAACACACACATATCCCCGACCCCATACTAAAACTGGGTCGGGGCCATGACGGGAC